>APFE031245410.1:57419-104736 GCA_000404065.3 Pinus taeda
ATCAAGCTGGTAGTCTCGGTTTTGAGATCCAATGGGAAATCTCTGTGTATATGTGTTTTATATGTTATGCTCTCGCATTGTTTATTTTTCTGTGATTTAGAATTCGTATGCAAGTAATTTCGGTACAGGGTTAAAACCTACATCCCCATGGTGAAATCAACATCAAACTCCCCTTGTCACCAACACACCTCTTAACTAAAAGTTCAATTAATTGTTATTAGTGGGTTGCTCCCCCTTGTGAAGGAGATATTACTCCCATCCTTTTTCTAAGATATTCAAAAAATTCTCTGGGAAGGGGTTTGGAAAATACATTTGCAATTTGTTCTTTTGCATTCAAATTTGAAAATCTAATCAGCAACATTTTCTCTGAGAAAATGATATTTGAGAGAAAAATGCTTTTTATTAGAGTGCATAACATGGTTTTTAGAGATATTAATTACATTGGTATTATCACACATGATGGACATATGTCAATGACCATTTACTTGAAGATCCTTGAGATTTTGTTTCATCCATAGAACCTAAGTGCAACATGATGCTACTACAATATATCTTGCCTCAGTTGTGGATAGGGAAATTGAAGTTTTTTTCTTGATGAGCCAGGAGACTAAACAGCTGCCCTAAAAAGAAGGCTTCCCCATTGGTGATTTTCTTGCCATCAACACTATTAGCCAAATTTGCATCTATATAATATTTGAGAGTAATATTTGTGCCCTTTGGATACCACAACTTGAAATTTATGGTGCCTTGCAAGTATTTGAATATTCTTTTTACTACCTTCACATGAGTTTCCTTTGGATTTGATTGAAATCTACCCACTAGTCCAATTGATAGCATAATATATGTTGTTGAAATCATTAAGTAAAGAAGGTTTCCAATCATGGACCTAGAAATGGTATGATCCTCTGGAGATTCAGCATCCTTGATGAGTTTACATCCTATTATTATGGTAGTGATCATGGGTGTATAGTTATCCGTACCAAACTTATTCAATCTTTCTTTAAGATATTTAGCTTGACAAATAAAAAATCCTCTTTTTTATTGATGAACTTGAAATCCAAGGAAAAAAGAAAGTTCCTCCATCATATACATTCAAATTCCTTCTTCATATTAGCTACAAAAATTTTACTCATGAAATTAGCATCACTTCCAAAATTTATGTGATCTATATAAACAACAATAATCAACAAATTATCATTCTCATATTTGATAGAAAGGTTATTGTTTGTTGCCCCTTTCATAAATCCTTGTTACTGGTGGTGTTTATCTAACCTTGAGTACAAGGCCCTCGGTTCCTTCTTTAACCCATTCAAATATTTCTTTAATTTTTTATGGGCCTCCCAAATAGGTGCAACTCAAGGTCCATCTGACAATCATTTGGGAAATTTTAACCTCTATTTTTACATTTGATAATATATTTTTCAATCTATAATGTTTTCTTAGGAAGTTTAGGATATATTTGCTATATCATGTTTCCTAATGCATTAAATATGTAGGACATTGTGGATTTATTGTGCAAAACATGTTGTGGACCAACAGGAGAAGATCTCATTAAAGAATTTTTGAGGTCTAAAATGGGCCTCAAAACAAAA
Organism: Pinus taeda; assembly: GCA_000404065.3. Lineage (NCBI taxonomy): Eukaryota > Viridiplantae > Streptophyta > Pinopsida > Pinales > Pinaceae > Pinus > Pinus taeda. The sequence continues at coordinate 59,012 of APFE031245410.1, forward strand.
ATGTACAGCCAAAATCAACTTTATAAGAACCAATTGATTCAATATGATGACATCAACCATGGGGGATGATTCACAATTTTTGGAGTAAAAAAGTAAAAAAATTAAAAAACTACTTTTTCAACTCATATTTTCAACTTATCTCCCTACAATTTTACTCAAATTTCGAGTGGGAGTACTCACTGGATGTGGAAATTAGTTCCTCATCCAATAAATACCATGTTTCATACTTTCAATGGACCCTTCTACACGAAAAATGATAAATACATTAAAAATGTGATTGCAATCACGTTTTTTCATGTATTTCTCATTTTTCATGTAGCAGAGTCCATCAAACATATGCAACATGGGTACTTCTTGGATGAAGAATTAAATTTTGCGTCCAATGAGTGCTATCGCTCGAAATTTGAGTAAAATTGTAGGGAGATAAGCTGAAAATACAAATTGAAAAAATAGTTTTTTCTTTTTCCCTATAAAATTTGATGATGTAATCTAATCTTATTTTATTATTTCCACAATTATTTTATAATATTCCTTAGAAGACCCATTTTATACCTCAAAATTTCTCAAATGAAGAGGCTTGTTCATTACTTCAGTCCCGTCAACATCTCAGTTGCCTCATGAGCAATTACTACCCCTTAGTGGTTGCAAGTACACCAAGAGACAAGATCCACTTTTTTAGGAGTTTTGTAGGGAAGCAACCCTCCCTTCAAGGATACTACCCCTTAGTCACTTTTTGTATAAATAAGAGATCCTATAAACTCTATAGGGATTTGAATTCTAGAGGCAAGATAGTGACTATCAAAGAATGGTATTTTTGCTTGTTATTTCCATTATTAAGTTACATGTTTGAACAATTTTTGAGGTTAATGAAAATCATTATTTTCTTTCCAGACTGAGTTTGTTTCGAGGGACCTGAGTCCCCTTGGGCTAGGGACCAACCCAAGTGCTTAATACCCTTCCTTTGTGCATTTCTTTATGCAATTCTTTTGCATGTATTTAGTTTAGTTGTGATTTTCTACAAAACTAGTTTATGAGAAAAACATTGTTTCTATAGGTTGATAAGTAAGGTTTCTCCAGAAGCTTGGTTATGTACCCTATATTGGAAAGAACAAAAAAATATTCTATGCAATAAGTATATTTTGTTCCAAATTCAACTCATCCTTTCATTTTCATCATATTTTCTGCGGTTAGTAGTTTGATAGTCATTTACTCACCTTGTTTTCATCAATTGAGCATGTAGTTTGGGTGCATGTGGAATATATTTGTGCATAGAGAAGAATAAAATAATTTTCTATGCATGAGCATCACCTCCTTCCATTACTACTCATTTATAAAAATTGTCTGCATGTTGGAAATTTCCTCACCAAGCTACAAGAGATTATAGTTTTGCTCCTCCCATGCACAAGTTAGTCTATTGAGTAGATATGTGCTTGGTGAGGTCTCATGTACTACTCCATATATTCCCACCACTTTACTCCACCTTCAAACCACTCCTATATCCATAAAATTTCTCATGGATGCTTCCTATAGCAAAACAGGGCATCCTATAGCAGTACACAAAGTTCTTCAGAACACATCTAGAATTTCTTCCAAAGTTTTCCTTTCACTTCTCATCACTCCACAACATCCTCTAACCCTTGAGATAAACTTGAGAAGGCTAGAGACCCTCTAGATACTTTACTTTCCTTGTTGTAGCTTCAATCTTGCAACTAGGGTATATTGTTTATGTTATGTGTTAAATAGAATGAAGGTAATTTACCTTAAGCATTCTTAAGCATTTGATTGTATTTTTGCAAGTAGAATAGAACTTACTTTGTCTGCAATAGAATAGGTTTTTTCCTGCAACTTAGATCAGAGTTACTTTCTTGCATATACTTCCATGCAAATAGATTAGTATTACTTTAATTCCATTTACTTTCTGCAAGATAGATGAGGATCTCTTTCTAGCATATACTCTCATACAAATAGATTAGGACTACTTTCATGCAGCATAATAAGCCATGTTTCATTCATCTCTTTTCTTATGTAGATAAGCTAAGTATTTTTCCTTTTATTGGATTTTCCAAAGTGGTCTCTGTACATCTCGATGCAATTCATTGCTTCATATCAACTTGAGTAGAACCTCGCTTGGTGTGCATATATCACTAACACCTCTTAAGTTTTTTCAAACTCTATATTGATAAATTAAAGTTTTTATCCCTGGGAATTGCAGAATTATTATTGTAATATCGGGGCTCGTCAGTTTTTGGTGTCGTTGTCAGGGAGGTGTTGAAATAGGTATTTTTTTTTCTTTAAGTTGCTCTTTTTTCATTCCATTTCCTGAAAGCAAAAAAAAAAATTGCATCAATATTTTTGTTTATAAAATACACAAAATGAAGAAAAAAAAGTAATTCATTTCATGCCTCGTAGAGCTACAGATAACTCAAGGAAATGTTTGTCTAAAACCCCCAATTCTACAAGGATTCAACCTTCACTTTTTGGTGATTGTGGACCTCCTACTCTAACCACAGAGGATTTGGAGAACCCTTTGGGTGAGCAACCAAATATGTTTGAGGATATTATAGGGGAAGAAGAACCTCCATCACCCACTGAAGAGATGGCTAAAAACAGGAAGCCTGAAGTCTTTCCTATCAAAGAGACAAATGGGAAGCTAAAATGAAGAACATCAGCCCTACTACTCTTCCAAACTTCCATGGCATGACTTTTGAGGACCCTAAAACCTTCATGTTTGAATTTTTTGTAGTTTGTAGGACATATGATTACACATCTGATGAGCAAAAACTTAAATTATTTCCTTCCACCCTTAAGGATGCATCCTTGATATAGTTCATGAGTTTGTAAGGAGGCAATATTACTACATGGGCTCAAATGAAACAGGCATTCAACACAAAGTACAAAAATTATTGCAAGGAAAGGGACACAAAAGAAGAAATCTTCAAGATGACTCAAGGCCCAGATGAACCCCTAGAGGACTTTGAAGAAATATTTCAGCTAAGCTATAGGAGAGCTAATTTCACCCTTGATCCAGAACTAGTGAAGCTAGTATTACTCTGAGGGGTCATAGAAGAGTTAATGGACACCCTAAAAATGATATCTAATGGAGATATTTACTAGCTCAATTATGATTACATCAAGATAGTATTCAAAAACCACTCTAGGGTTGCAAGGAAAAGAGGTAGATCTAGCCAAGGTTTGGTAAGTTCTTCACCTTCTACCTCAGCCATGAAGAATGAAATATAAGGTATGTTAGAGGATTTTAAGAGAAAAATTGTACATACTTGTGCTTTACAAATGGACACAATGCATATTAAGAAGAATCAAGAGGAGGCAGAAAGGGAATTAGCCATATTTTCCCTAGATGCACTAAGAGGCACTCTATAAATGAGTGCCCATTGAATATTATAGAGATATGATTTATGTGTGAGGTAAATCATTCAACTGATAAGTGCCCATCTATTCCATGTTTGAAAGAAATGTATCAAGGAGAAGAAGGAGGCATGGAGCAACTTTTCTTCATTTAACCAAAGGAGAGCATAAGGCCCTAGACCATATCAACAAGGTATGAAAGGTATAAACTATCCTCCTTCCTTTAATACAAGTCATAATGCACTTTTCCAGTCTTGGTATCCTCCAAAAAAATCACCATGGTTCATACCTTCTCCTTGGCCCTACCCTCCTCAACCTGTCATTCAAACTTCCAACCATATCAGAAAAACTCCTCATTAGGATAATCCATCACAATGATGGAGGCGTCAAGCAGCCCAACCACCTGCCTTGATTCCTCCTCCTCCTCAACCACAAATACCCAAAAAAATCCAACCTAAGAAACCCCAAATGCATGCTAAAATAATTTGAACCTAAACATGAAGCAGGCCCAACAAGTCTATAGTGGAGAAACTTCCTATCCTACGTACATTGTAGAAGTTCAAGAAATCAACCTCCGGTCTAGGAAGGTACTTCCTACTTCTCACCCCCATTCTCAAGTATAATATCCTGAAGAATAGAAGGAAGAAAGAACTCATCAATCCAACACACCTCCCTATCCTAAAGGTTGATCCACCCAAAATCACACACCCTAAGAGAGGATGAACTTACGGGAGAATTGAAAAACTTGTGTGTCAAAATTCCTCTCCTACAGGCCATCAAATATGTCCCCATATATAATAAATTCATCATGGAATAATGTTTTAAGAGGCTAGGAATGAAGAGGATTGATGCCCCCACTATCAATGTCATTGGATAATTAGTTGATCTAATGCTTGGGAAGGTCATTTCCCCAAAGTATTTAGGTCCTGGTAGCCTAGTAGTAGATGTACATATAAACAATATTGTAGTCCCCAACACCCTCATGAATCTAGGGGTTACAATTAATTTCAAGACCAAGGAGACCATGCTTAAGATTAACCCCCAAGGAACCCTAAGGAAAATTGTAACAGTGTTACAACTTACAGTCAGATCCACAATAGCACTTGAGGATGTTGTTGAGGATGTCATGGTTTCTATCGATTCCTAGGAGTAACCCACTTATTTATTTATACTTCATCCTAGACTAAGTTCAATGGGCATCCTCTCATCCTAGGAAGACCTTGGTTAGCTATTGTTGATGCATAGATCATTTGTATAGTTGGGAACATGACAATCAAGAATGGGCAGCTCACAAAACAGCGTGTACTATACCCCCATGCTCAACCCCTTATTGAGCATGATTTTCCCATCTGGGTAAAAGAGGAAGAAGAGGAATAATTTTATACATCATAACCCTACCCCATTTGTACACTAGAAGCCACTATTGGAAGTAGGCAGTTAAATGAAGATAATTTAATTGACAATTTTCTGCAAAACAAGTATTTCGTTACCATGTAAACTGGTGAACTAAAAGAGGAACCTTTAGGACAGAATGAAGATAGCCCATGGGAGGAATTAACCACTATTAGTTATAATCAAGACCATGTCAGAATTGTAGAAATCAACCCCTCTAGAACTCTAAAAAATCATTCCTTTCCTATCAGCAGAACAAGAGGAACAATTGTTCATTGTATTAAGGCAACATTTTGATGTTTTTGCTTGGGATTGAAAATGAATGAAAGGGTTCCTCCCCTAAATATGTACACATCATATATACATCAAGGAAGGTTACAAACCTATTCACCAACCTCATATAAGGATGAACCCTACACTCAAAGACATTGTAAAGAAGGAATTGCAAAAATTGTTAGACGTGGTATTCATTTACCCTATTTCACACAGTGAATGGGTATCACCTTTATTTATTGTACCCAAGAATAATGGGAAATGGATGATTTGCATTGATTACAAGGATATTAATAAGGCTACCAAGAAATATAGCTTTCCTTTACTTTTTATCGACCGAGTTTTGGATGCTTTTGCAAGAAAAAAGTTCTTTTCATTTCTGGATGGTTTCAACAGGTACAATCAGCGCCAAATTAGTCCTTAAGACCAGGATATGACTAGATTCACATGCCAATGGGGGACCTTTGCCTCTAGGGTCCTTCCATTTGGTTGGTGCAATACCCATGCCACCTTCTAGAGGGAAGTATTGAGTATTTTTGCTGAACTTGTACATGACTCAGTTGAAATTTATACAGATGACTTCACACCCTATGGAGATCATTTCTAGGAAGATCTCTTTAACTTGTGTAAAGTTTTGAAAAGATTCATTGAAATGAATCTCTCTTTAATTCTATCAAAGATCCAATTTTTTATGAATGCAGGAATTTCTCTAGGTCATTTCCTCCCTAAGGAAGGGATTCAGGTTGAGCCTAAAAAGATTGTCATTATTAGAAGGGTTTAAGTTTCATAGAAACAAAAGGATGTTAGGAGCTTGCTAGGTGTTGGGAATGAAATCCCCCAAGGACATTTTTGAGGCTAAAAGCACATGTTTTGGGTCAAATTTTGTAATAAAGTTGTAAAATCTCTGCATTTTGTGGTCATGGAGCACAAAGGTGTCATGAGTCATAAAGGGTTGTCTACCCTTATTTTGTAAAGTATAAAGTTGGTTGTAAATATCTACCCATGATCCGTAGACCATGGGATTGTATAAAAAGAGTTAAGTAAGTAAGCTCTAAGTATCTTTAGAAGTAATAATTCTTAAGCGATAAGAAGGAAGTCTTTAGAGAAGTCTAAGTTTTGGGTCGTAGCATAGGTAGAGGCTCTACAGATGAGTGCACAGAGGCCTAGGGTGGAAGTCCGCAGCTGAGTTCACAGACCCCTGCAACTGTGTGCGTAGGGCAGATAGAGTCTGTAATCATCTGAAGATATCAATAAAGAGAAGCATTCTACAAATTATGTGTCTTTGTTTCCTATTAATGCATCTTGACATATTGTGTATGGATTTCATTTACAATGCTTATGTGATGCGAAAATGTATGTAATTACGTTGGTTAATTGAACGCCAGTAAGAATATCTGTTTACGCGGTGCTAACTGTTATTTTTTAGTAAGATAAATAAAACACTTAAAGATAACTTGGGAACTCATAAAATACACTGCCATACAAGTGTGAAAGTACCTGAACTGCAGGATAGGGTTGTGCGAAGGCCAATTGTACTCCTTCGTGGAGGTACTGAAGGGCGGAATAAAGGGCTAGACTGACAGAGCCTAGAACTTAGCAACCTACGTGGAAATAGGAATAGAGGGTACAAACTAACATCACAACCATCTCAGAGTGCAGAAATTTGGTTCCAGCATCCTCCCATACTGCTCTGGGTGAGAATTCCATCTGCACTCTGCGAGCTGATGCTGAAAGGGCCAACAGTGTAGGGATTTGTTTGGCTAACTAATGTTGAACCTGGGTCAGGCCCCAAGCAGCCAAAAGATTTTTCTGTTGTTGGGACTGGAATCTACATAAGAGATGTGTGATGTTGTATCCCTGGAATCCAACTAAGAAAGAGATTGGAGACTGGTTAGATAGGAAGATCCATGAATTCGCAGCGTAGGAAAACAGAAATCCATAATTGACAAAGGAACAATGGCTGGACAGGTACCTATATACAGAGATCCACGAGATCTTTTTGTGTTCCTTTCTGGTTGAGCTATACGAGTGGATCACGAAGCTAGCAGATAGCCAAGGAAGGTGGATACTGGATGGTCCTATTGTTTGGACCCCAAAGTTAGTACAGAGATTTGAAGCCTCTGAGGATAAGATTGCTCATGCTGTCAATCATTGGCTCGATCGCATCATAAGAGGATTTGTGACAGAATTCGCAGTCGATAACTCAGTTAGCTACAGCGAGGCGGAGCGATGCTTTTTCAAAGGTCCATAAGGTAAGTACTTGAAGTATTTGAATACCTAGATTAAGATGTTATTGTGTGAAAAATAGGTTATGCATCTACCTTGATGTTCGGAGCTACGTGAAGCGGAAAAAAATACAAGAACGAAGGGAGAAAGGGTCCTGAATATAGTCCATTAATTTCACCTCCACTAGGTGACGAAGAGGGAGTAGTGCAGGCTTCTCTATGAAGTGAAATACAGTTAATAAGACAATAATTCCCACGACTCCCACCTCCACCCACACCACCTCCAACTTCACCACCATCACCTGCAACTTCACCCATACCACCTCCACCTCCACCGCAGTTTAGCATGGTAAATTTAGTGAAGATGCCTTTGTTCAAAGGCTTGGGAAATGAGGACCCGGACTAGTTTTGGTTCATTGATAAAGTTGTGTTGGAAGCTCAGGGTGTTACAGATGATCACATGAAGAAGGAAAAACTAGTTAGTGCTCTGTAGGATCACGCGCTAACCTGGTACATTAAATACTCTAATGATAACCCAAATGCTGGAGTGGCAGACATCCAGACCACTCTGAATAAAGAATTTAGTAGGCCTAAATCTAAGGCACAGTTGATTGTGGGGTTCAAGAAAATCACGATGAAACCAAGTGAGACACCTTGGGAATTAGATCAGAGATTGAAGTGTAAAATCCATGAAGCTAATATGAACTTAAGAGATGGACAGCATCGTGAATGGTTTGTGGCTTCACTCTTGCCACACCTAAGGGTTTCGTTGTCATAACAGAAGATAACGACTCAGGCAAAGGCCTTGGAGATTACAATGAGACTGCATGAAACACCGATGGAGGATCCAAATCTGGGGGTTCAGTAGATCCATGCGCAGCTGCAAAATACTTTCCTTGAAATGCAAAGTTTGAAGCAGGACAGAACAGTTCATCCGGAGGTATGCAAAGAGGTATGGTGCCTGAAATATAAAGGTGAGGGGCATGACAAAGAACATTGCCCGATCTTTGCGAACTATATTGTAGGAGGAGGACTGATGCCTTTGAGGCCGGAAGCTCAAGCAGGACCAAGTGCGAGGCTTGTGTGGTGGTGTGCTATAGGTTAGGTAATAGGAAAACATATGATGGATAACTGTCATTTGCTACAAAAGTTTGTACAAACACCGCAACAACTGTTCTGCAACTTCTGCAGGTCGGTAGGGCATGATGAGCACAACTGCAGAAGTTATGAATTGATGATGAACAAAACACCCGCCTATAGGTTTCAGGAAGAAACGCAGCCCCCTGACCAGATTGTAGGGATGGCACTAACAAGCTTTCAGGGACATGGACAAGGGTGAGATGGAGGAGGACCTGGCAGAGGTCGAGGACAGCTAATCTTCTACAATTGTGGAGGATCGGGACACTACGCCTGCGATTTCACTAACCCAACGTGTTCGTTGCACAAATATTGCACTCCATTTTATCATGGAATGGAGGATTGTCCTACACTGATAGCGAGGATATGCAACAAAGGGGCGCCACCACCTCAACCAACTTAGAACTTGCAAATGATGAGGTCTGATCCTCGCGAAGAGGATCCGAACGTGAATATAGTGCTCCAAAATGTAATTTCAATAGGGGGTGATAAGGGGAAACAACCTGAAGACAGCGCATGGTTTCGCAAAGCTCCGGTGAAGGAGGCTAAATTTTATTTGGAGCATGCACATGAAACATTCATGGAAGAAAAGAAGAGCTTCGTTGAGGCCTCCACCTCAGGGAGCAAGGATAAGCCTAATCAGGAAATGGACCCTTCTATGCTTACGACCTTTCTAGAGACCTGTATGAAGTTGTTGCGCGATAGCAAGGCTGTGAAGGGGTTATAGTAGCTTATAAATAGATGCATCATAAACACTTTGGGTGAACCACACGTGGTACGAAATATTGGTAAGAATAAAACAAGGATAGGACGAGAGATGAGGCTGACCGCACAGATAGGAGAATACGAAATGGATCGGGTTATTTTGGATTTGGGGTCAGACGTGAATGTCCTACTGAAGCAGACTTGGGAGCGGATGTGAAGACCCACACTGCAGTGGTCTCCGATTCAGTTAAGGATGAAAAAACAGTAAAAGATCATCCCCATGCGGTGGCTGCAAGGGGTGACTATAGATATTGAAGGCGCGAGCGTGTTGGCTGACTTTGAAGTAATAGAAATTGTGGATGACAGCAACCCCTACCCTACGCTCCTTGGCATTGATTAGGCTACTGATATGAATGGAGTAATGAAACTAAAGAAGCAAAAGATGATATTTTAAAAGAAATCGCTCCGCGTAATAGTACCTCTAGATCCCGCTGAAGGATCACGCTATACTGAACCAGTCCGCGATTATGAGAGCGATGATGATATGAATTGTATCTATAAGATAATAGCACGAGACCAAGATTGGGTGAATCCAACAGTAAATGGATGAATTACATGGGATCGCAAGAGTTCTTGCACCTTGGACTCTGATGAAGAATTAGAGCGCTGGCAGAATCAGTTACATGAAGTAACCACACTGAGCTGTAACATGATGACCCGGTCGCTACGCTGTGTGTCGTCAGAGGTAAGAAACTTGCCCTCTTATGATGGCGTGAATGATGTAAATATGATTTTGGATGCATTTGAGAGGGAGGTACTAGAGAAGCAGCGCTTCCAAGCTTTGGACTGGGTACTGCGCTCTATGCCCGCAAAATGGTGGGGTACGCACAAGGGTAGATTTGATGACTGGCGTGAATGTAGGAGGATGATGAGAACACGCTTTGGGAAGCCGAAGGTATGAATGACATACAAGTATGACGGGAAGGACGATCCACATGCACACTTGGCCAAATGGGCTGAGGCTTACGAAGCAAAGCCCCAACCTAAATGGGTGCACTTGTTCTATCACACCTTGGATGTCATCCCAATGAACTAGTACTTGGAAACACAAATTTGCCATGGTACAAGTGAATGGGATATTCTGCGTGAAGGATTCATAATGACATTGTACTTTGAAGATGGGTTTGACTGTATTGACGAGGTGCTACAGGAATTAAAAGCAGCAATCTTTAGGATACCACAGGATCCTTTGGACATGATTCAACCTGATTGGACTACTCAGCTGAGCCACGCGCTGGAATGTTATAACATGACCACTAAATAAGAAGATGAGTATCTACAAAAGATTAAAATCCCTTAAACAAAAGGTCACCGCGAGGTTGAGGGACTACAGATTAAGAATCTTGATATAACCACGCAACTAAAAACAAAACAGGTAAATATTGATACAGAGGCAAAGCCCAAATTCGCGAAGATTGGAGATTACTGGGATAACACAATGGTGGATAAGGTCATTGAATTGCTCCTTGAATACCAGGATTTGTTACCTTCCAAGTTTATGGATCTAAAAGGGATAATAGGATACCTGGGTGTTAAGAAGATCACGTTGAAGCCCGACGTGAAACCGGTTAAGAAAAGACCTTACTGTCTCAATCTGAAGTATAAGGAGAAGGTTTGCTTAGAGCTAGACAAGATGCTCATGACAGGCATCATTGAGCCCATAGAAGAATCTCATTGGGTAATCCCAATGGTACAAGAAAAGAAGCAGAAGGATGAAATAAGGATATGCGTAGATCTCAGGAAGTCGAATGACGCTTGTGTACATGATCCTTTCCTGACTCCGTTCACTGATGAAGTGTTGGAACAATGTAGGTGGCCAGGAAGCATATTCCTTCACTGATGGGTTCTCTAGGTACCATCAAACCAAAATCACTCCGGAGGATAGAAGCAAAGACAACCTTCATGATTGAGTGGGGATGTTTTCAGTACACTGTAATGTCGTTCGGATTGAAGAATGCACCTACAATTTTTTCGCGCGTATTCATTGTTGCGTTCAAGGAATTTATTCACAAGTTTTTGGAAGTGTACTTTGATGACTGGACTGTGTTTGGGCTAGTGAAACTCCATGTGGAAATTTTGCGCCTGATGCTTGATACCTGTCGAAGATACCAGATCGCGTTCAATCTGAAGAAATGCCTATTTTATGTTCCTTTTGGGACTCTGTTGGGTCTTGTGGTTTGTAGATAGGGACTGATGGTAGATCCCGTGAAGATCGCAGTGATACTTAACTTGGAAGCACCAAGGAGTGTGAAACAGTTGCATGCAACCTTACGACATACTAGGTATTACAGGAATTTTATCAAGAGATATGCCCAGATCACCGCACCTATGGAAAAGTTGTTGAAAAAGGACATCACGTTCTGCTGGAACAAGGATTGTAAGAAAAGCTTGGATGTATTGAAAGAAAAGAGGTCACCCACCGATTTTAGTCTTCTTGGATTGGAAGAAGGAGTTTCATGTACATGTCGGCACGTCATGTATAGCGCTGGGAGCAGTAATAACAGAGGCTAGCGGAGGAGACTTGGACCATCCTATAGCGTTCGTAAGCAGAAGGTTATCCAAGGTGGAGAATAACTATTCCACCACTGAGCGTGAAGCGTTAGCCATGGTATACGTGCTCCAGAAGTTTAGAAACTATTTGCTGGGTGGCCATTGTATACGAATCATTCCGCGTTGAAATACCTGGTCAATAAGCCTATGTTGGGGGGGAGAACCTGTAGATGGTTATTATTGTTCCAAGAGTATTATTTTGAAGTTATTGTGAAGCCTGGATGACTGAACGCGGGACCATACCATCTATCACGCATCGAAACAGGGGAAGAGCCCACTAATTTGGAGGAGGGATTGCCTAACGCGCAACTATTTGCAGTGCGCGTCGCAGATGGTTATTTTGAAGATATCTTACACTTCCTAACGACAAGAACTGCCCTGAAAGGTTACACCGACCAGCAGAAGAAGGAGTTAGTGGTGCGCGCGATAGACATTTTTGTCATTGTCGGGCATCTGTACAAAATGGGGTCTGATGAGATATTACGACGATATGTACTAGAGTTTGAAAGGAGCATTATCCTCGTGGATGCTCATGGGGGTGTTGCGGGAGTAAATTATGCAAGGAGAGCGACTGTGCAGAAGATTCTAAGCGCAGGGTTATGGTCGCCAACCCTCCATCAGGATTCAAAAGCTTACTGCAAAGTGTGTGATGTGTGTCAAAGGACTAGCAGGCCATCGTGGAGGGATGAGCTGCCTCTGAATCCACATATGACGTTACAACCCTTTGAGAAATGGGTGATAGATTTTGTGGGACCCATTTAGCTCCAAGGGAAGAAGACGGGAGTGAGGTACATTATCACCGCGACAAAGTATTTGACTAAATGGGCGGAGGCACAACCTGTGAAGGATTACACAGGCACAGCTGCTGCAAAGTTCCTCTTTGAGAATGTACTGACATGATTTGGGTGTCCAAAGATTTTGATGAGTGATCATGGTACGCACTTTTTGAATGAGACGATCAACGTGATGACGGAGGAATTTCAGGTATATCACCAAAAGAGCACGCCTTATCACCTACAGGCTAACGAGGTGGTGGAAGCATTCAATAAAGTGTTGGAGAATGCATTGACCAAGGTTTGAAATTCTCAGCAAAGTGATTGTGACCTACGCATACCCGAAGTACTATGGGCCTATCGGACGACATGCAATAAGTTAACTGGATAGACACCTTTTAGGCTTGTATATGGTGTTGAAGCAGTGATGCCCATGGAATAAATTGTGCCTAGTCTGCGCATAGTGGCACTCATGGGTATGAAAGATCGCGAAGCGCTAGAAGAGAGGCTTGCGTAGTTGGCTGAGCTTGAGGAAGAGATATTTCTAGTTGGATTTGACCAACAAGTCCAAATGTAGCGCGAAAAAGCATAGCATGATCAACACATTAAACTACACACCTTTAAGGTAAATGGACTGGTTTTGTTATATGACAGCAAGTTTGATAAATTTCCAGGGAAATTCAGAATGCACTGGTTAGGGCCGTATGTCATTAAGGAGATTACAGATGGAGGAGCAGTTCAGTTAGTCAAATTTAATGGAGATCCCTTCCCAGGAAAGGTGAATGGCAGTCGATTGAAGCCATACACTTGTGGTCCGGCGATGTGACTATATGAAGGTAGCACAGTCTTAGCGCTCGAGGCAGCTGAAAGGAGGCACGGGACTATACCCTACATTGCCCAGGTTGGGAGCTACGCAATTGGAGGATTGTGCAAAGTAAGGAAGTGTCACAGGTTTCGCAGCAGCACGAAAGGAGTTGTGCTACCCAGGGAGAAATCGTGCAGGTCGGTCGGAAAGTGACTATTAAAGACATTGTTCATGATTTGACGGTAGAAATGAGGCCAAATGGAGTGGGCAGCCGGCATTTAAGGCGAAATTTATGGATTAGATCCTTGAAAAAAAATTGCCAATCTGGCATTAATGAACCAAATGTGGGCAGAACCGCCGGATTTGAATTCAAAATGCCCTATAAATTACAAGTGGCTGCCCAGCGAAAAACATTTGGCATTTTGAGAATTGAGTTTTTAAGCTCTCAGGTGCACATAAACCGAGATTTATTTGAGACTCTGATGGTGAGTTCGGAGTTTGAGAAGTTACCAGAGACAACACGGGCATTGTTGAATAGCGTCATGTCAGCACCCATAGAAGTTATAGATACCGAAGCAGTGACAGCAGAGGAGTCGGTGCCATAAATTTTTATGGAGGTAGAAGAAGTTGCTCCAAAGGTTGTTGAAGTATTAGCGGAAGTCCCCAAATCAACAAGGACACCGAGACCAAATCCAACACCAACCAAGGAGAGCGTGAAGGATAAGAAGGGCAAGCAACCTGCAATACCGGTGTGTGCATCGCTGAGAAGAAACCCACCGAAGTACAAGCCCACCACACAGGAAAAGGGCAAAGCCATCAATATGGAGTCGGACGAGGAAGAAATCGAAGACATCCCGATGGATGATGAGGACGTAGGAATAGATGTGGAGGAAGTTGAAGTCTAGTGTGCTGACCCTATCACTCGATTGCCTGATTACGTCCCTCTGCACAAGGGCAATACCAAGGTGCCAAAAGATATCAATGAGAGTAGACTGCACACAACTTTTTGAGCAGTTGTTCGGTCCTAACGAGCCTACAGGAGGACCCTAATGTACAACGACTGGAGACAGAAGTGCGAGAACTGTAGCAATACGATGATGAGGTCAAAGGCACAGCGTGAAACATCACGCTCACACAGAGACTGGCAAAGCTATAGGAGGCCAAGCAACTGAAAGAACAGGTGGATGCAACACAACACAAGGAAGCAATGCTGAAGGTGTGACTAAAGCCATGGTTGGATGAGTCTTATGCAGTTATGGCCTCTATTGAAGAAAAGCTTGTGACTCTGCAGGCAACTCGACAAAAGCTTCAAGCCGACAATTCAAGAGCAGTGACCGAGTAAATGGTTGAAGAAGCAAGGTAGGCGGTCGCACAGTGCACTGCCAAGGTTGGAGTTATACAGGTTGAGCTGGGAGGTGTTCGCACTAAGATCTCCGGACCCACAGAGTGACTCGAGGGCAAGTCACGATGTTTGTTTTTGGGGTGCGTTGGGAACGGAATCCCCCAAGGACAGTTTTGGGGCTAAAAGCCCATGTTTTGGGTCAAATTTTGTAATAAAGTTGTAAAGTCTCCGCATTTTGTGGTCGCAGAGTGCGAAGGTGTCATGAGTCATAAAGGGTTGTACGCCCTTATTTTGTAAAGTATAAATTCGGCTGTAAATATCTACCAATGGTCTGTAGACCATGGGATTATATAAAAAGAGCTAAGTAAGTAAGCTCTAAGTAGCTTTAGAAGTAAGAAGTCTTAAGCGATAAGGAGGAAGTCTTTAGAGAAGTCTAAGTTTTGGGTCGTAGTGTAGGTAGAGGCTCTACAGCTGAGTGCGCAGAGGCCTAGGGCGGAATTCCACAGCTGAGTGTGCAGACCCCTACAGCTGTGTGCGCAGGGCGGATAGAGTCTGTAATCATCTGAAGATACCAATAAAGAGAAGCATTCTACAAATTTTGTGTCTTTGTTTCCTGTTAATGCATCTTGTCATATTGTGTATGGATTTCATTTACAATGCTTATGTGATGCGTGAATGTATGTAATTACGTTGGTTAATTGAATGCAAGTAAGAATATTTGTTTACACGGTGATAATTGTGATTGTTTAGTAAGATAAATAAAACACTTAAATTGGGAACCCGTACAATACGTTTTCATAGCAGCGCGAAAGTACCTGAACTGCAGAATAGGGTTGCGCAAAGGCCAATCGTACTCCTTCGCAGAGGTACTGAAGGGCGGAATAAAGGGCTAGACTGATAGAGCCTAGAACTTAGTGACCTATGCGGAAGCAGGAACAGAGGATACAAACCGACATCACGACCATCTCAGAGTGTGGAAACTTGGTTCCAGCATCCCCCCATACTGCTTCGGGTGAGACTTCGGTCCACGCTCCGCGGGCTGATGCCGAAAGGGCCAGTAGTGTAGGGATTTGTTTGGCTAACTAATAATGAACCTGGGCCAGGCCCCACGCAGCCAACACTAGGAATAGATGGATGCTATAGGATATTTATCAAAGATTTCAGTAAATTGCCTCGCCTTTGTTTGGTTTGCTAATAAAATATTCAGATTTCTGGTGGACAGACCATTGTCAAGAAGCATTTAAAAATATCAAGGAGAAGTTGACAATTGCACTATTTCTCACGGGCCCAAATTAGGCCTTGCCTTTCCATATTCACACAGATGCATCAGACAAAGTAGTAGGGGCAACCTTGGGATAGTTAGAAGTTAAGTTTCCTTATGTTATCTATTTCATTAGTAACAATTTGTCCAAGGATTAACTCAATTATACATTCACTAAAAAAGAGCTCTTGTTTGTTGTACATTCCTTGAAGAAATTCAGGCATTACTTTATAGGGTATCGATTTTTTTGCCCACTGATCATGCAACCATTAAGTATTTTCTGAATAAAACTAATGCCAATGTTAGAATTATTAGATGCTTATTTCTATTACAACAGTTTGATCTAATCATCGTTGACAAGCTAGGGAAATAAAATTTTGTTGCATATTTCTTGTCTAGACTAACCTCGTCTGAAGAAAATGAAGACATGATAGATGATCATCTCCTATATAAGCACCTCTTTTCCATATCATTGTTTTCACCTTGGTTTGTTGGTATGGAAAACTTATTAGTTGTTGGATGATTTCCTGCTAATTTTTCTTCCAAATAAAAGAGAAAAATTGTTAGAAAGAGTGCCCCTTGCACTTGGATTAGGGGCAACCTTTTCAGATTGGTGCAAGAATATTTGGAGGAGATGTGTAAGGGAAGATGAATTCTTTGATATCCTCTCAGCATTCCATGATTGTCCCTGTGGGAGGTACTTTTCTTCCAAGAGGAAAACCTTCAAGATTCTTCAAGTAGGTTATTATTTTCCTACCCTACATCAAGATGCTAGAAGGTACATTACTTGATGCGATGAGTGTCAGAGGATGGGGAAGCCCACACAAAGGGATGAGATGCCACTACAACCACAAATTACTCTTGAGCCGTTTGAGAAGTGGGGCATGGATTTCATTAGGTCTATTGACCCCCCACCTGATCATAAGAGGCATATCATTGTATACACGGATTATTTAACCAAGTGGGCTTAAGTAAAGGAAGTCAAGGAAGCAACATAGAAAATAGTGAAAAAAAATTTAAGGGAGAAAATATTTTACAAATTTGGTTTCCCAAGATAACTAGTCACTGACCAAGGAACTCAATTCACTTCCAACTTGATAGAGGGAATAAAGAGGCAGTATCACATCAGGCATAGGAAGTCCACCCCATATCACCCTCAAGCAAATGGGCAAGGGGAAGTGTAACAACCCTAGTCCAAGTTCCATGTAATAAAGTTAATAAAGACAAAATAATAATCAAGGTCATGGGACACATATTCCAATATGAATGTTGGGAAAAACATCCTAGCAGGTGTTCATTTGGTTTATTATGGCTAAGGAAATTGGCAAAGGCAATGGCAAAGGCTTTGAAAAGGAATGAGGCATTAATTAGCAATCTATTTATGAAAATAATGAAAATTAAGAGAAAAGGAAGGTGAGAGGTCATAGGTTGCATGTGAGGAGGAAAATAATGGAAAATTGAAGAAAATAGAGGCCTCATTAATAAAAAGGCCTATGAGTATCAATTGGTACCTTTTTGTACTTTCAGTTTTGGAGCTACCTCTCTATTCTCTCTCTTGCACCCTTGGATACTTGGAGCATTCTTGGAGCACTCTAGAATTGGAGGAAGAAAATCTAAGGAAGGACAAATAATGCAAAGGAAAGAAAAGATCAAGCAAGAAAGATCAGGCTCAAGCTCCTACAATGGGATTACTTGCAGGTATTGATTTGCATGTGTGATTTCCTTGCTAGATTTGGCATGCATGGTACATGCATGTGTGTAGTTGGTTCTCTTGTTGTCATTGGCATGGGTTTTTCCATGTGTTACAATGATATTCATCCTTTCCTTCCCATTTCCAAATAGCCATGGTGTGGTGGGTCCTCTTGTATTTGGTTTGGCTAGATTTTTGGATGGATTCGAAGCTAAGTGGGGTGGTCTCGGGATTATTCACAAGGACTAGAAATATCGAGATGGGATACATGGTAAAGCTTGATTATGAACATCTCGATTGAGCCTAGGAATCCCTTAACCGATGGTGGCGGGATACACGGTAAATCTCAGAGGTAAATACCCTTGATTGGGCCTAGGAATTCTTTGATCGGTAATGGTAGGATATACAATAAATCCTAGAGGGTGATGACCTTGTAGGCCTAGGAATCCCTTGACCAGTAATGGTGGGATACATGGTAAAGTCGAGAGGTTGAGAAAGACAAATTCCTCACAATTTAGGTGGACAGATTCAGAGGCATCCATACTTTTTTAGAGCCTAGTGATCCCGTGGGGATTGTGGTAAAGCCTGGTTGTATTGATGAGGTTTCGGGCCTACAAATCCCTTGGTGGGATATATAGTAAATCCTGAGGGAGACTTGGTTTGTTTTGTTGTGAATCCCACATTCATGCTTGAAATATGGCATGGGGTTGATTGGCTGAAAGAATGATTTGGTTCAGCCAATCTATGGTCGAGTGGTTCATGGAAGCCCCATACTTGGTTGGCTTATGCATTCATTAATAAGATCTCTTTCTCCTTGGTACTTTAAGTGTAAATGTATTGGCTCATATGTGGTTCTTATGGTTGTTATATCCTTGTTCTCTATGTTGGTTATATGTTGGTTATGAGTATGTTTTATGATAGACTTGATTTATGGCTCTCATCATGTTTTTATTAACAAATGAATGTAAAATGAATATATGACCTAATAGATGATAATGCATCTATTTTGATAAGGCAACAATGCTTCTATATGGATTTTAGGTAAGTATGAGACCCCTATGCTCAGATCTATTGTTATGACCTATAGATTACATATTTGTGACATGCTTGATGAAATGTCTATCATGGCTAGTAGGGTTCAGATCAAGTACTTGTACCAATGATTGCATTAGTAGCCTTGTTCCATATTACCATTTCTAAAGGTTTCATGAAGTTTGGCCAGTGGCCTGAGACCTAGCCCTGAAAAAGTGGCTTAGAATCCGGGGTTGTTGGCTCATAAATACCTAAAAAAGTCCACAGTCGTTGGCATACCTTGCTATGAGAGCAACTGGAAGGCCTCAATCACATGCATGGCTTGTCATGGGAGCAGCTGAGGGTTCAGATCAGTATAATGTCAAGTTTTCTCAGGGGCTCAGCACCTAGAAGGGTTGGTTACCTCTTGGTGGGTCTGTAGCTCCTGAGGAAGGTAAGATTGGTTTGGTTTTGTCAGTTCCACTTACTTAACTGTACATGGGGATTTGAATGACATTAGAGTAGCCTCTTTTCACATGTTTAGCCCAGTGGACCAGTTAACTTGGGTAAATGTAGGAGGAGGGTGTTACAGGAAGTGACCAATAGA
This sequence comes from Pinus taeda, assembly GCA_000404065.3. Classification (NCBI taxonomy): domain Eukaryota; kingdom Viridiplantae; phylum Streptophyta; class Pinopsida; order Pinales; family Pinaceae; genus Pinus; species Pinus taeda. Next base: position 78,209 of record APFE031245410.1, read on the forward strand.
GCACTAGAAGGCATCTATACTAAGGTTGTTAAAAGCAGCAAGAAGGATTGGGTACCCAAGCTTGTGGAGGCCATTAGGGCCTATAATACTACTTGGAAGAACACCATTGCATTAGCCCCCTTCAAGTTGGTTTATCGTAATAAATCATTGTCGTACATTGAATTTGAATATAATACCTTGAGAATGGAAGCACAAGTTGATATATACATCACAAAATCTCGGGAAGAGTGGTTGCAGTAGCTAAAATCCCTTGATGAAATCAGTATGTAGGCTCTTATTCATATTGAAGTGGTTCAATGACAAAGAAATTTTGTGCATGAAAAGCACAACAAGGAAAGAACCTTGTAGGAGGGTGATTGGGCCCTCTTATATGATTCTAGATTCAAGAAATTCAAAAGGAAATTCATGACCAGATGGCTAGGTACTTACCCAGTGGATAAATTCCATGATAATGGCTCTGTTCAGATCTGAACAATTGATGATGAAAAGATACCACTTATGTTCAATGGTTATAGGTTGAAGTTTTACAAGAAACCCTTATCAAAGGCTAAATTTACCAAATCAATAAGCATAGACCTAAATATGATTGACATCCTCAAAGCTCCCAATCCATTCAACACCTGATAAAAAGAGAGGAAAAAAAAAAAAGGAGAAAAAACCCAAGGTGAAAACCTCTATGAGGCATTGAGGCATGTTCTTAGGTTAAAAACCTCCATGAGGTAACCAAAGAGCCCGAAAAAGAAAAAGGGAATAAAAAGATCCCTAAGTGAAAACCTACCTTGAGGCACCTGGGGTAGGCCTAATATGCTGAAAACCTCCTTTGAGGAAACCTGTAGGTCTCATGATAAAAATAAAATAAAAAAGGAAAAAGAAGGAAAGAAAAAAACAAGATAAAAGAGGAGAGTGAAAGGCACCTCTACTTTATCTATTCTAACATTATTGCAAGTCCAACGGGATCCCAACAATAGTCAAAGAAGGTCAACATAGTCAAAGAAATCCAACATCAAAGTCTTTGCATTCACCTTCAATACCTTCAGTCAACCCTTTGTGTCTATTTAACTCATTTCTTAATCTTTCCCAACCCTTCCCTATCATTACCTAGTCCCTCTCACTCGTTTATTTTAGTGTCATGAAATGCTACTGGAAAATCCCTATATTGGTACATGAAGCTGATAAGCATAGAAAAATTAGCAGATTAGAATTTCTTCACTTGAGGACAATAGAGGGAGCCCATGAGAGTCCTAGCACCTATCCACTCCATCATAAGTTACTTTTTTTCACCTCTTTCCCACTCACCATCCATCAAAACTCAATCCTTCACTTCTTCTCCACCCATTTACATCAAATGGAGACTCTCTATCCACCACCAACAATTTCACCATGAATTATCAGGATTTTTTGGAGACCACTCTCAAATTGGCCCCCATAGGGACCATCACGGCATGCTTAGAAGATATAAAAGACTTCATCTTCCCTTACATATCTCCTCAAAATCATATCTGGCCCCAATTTGAAAAGGTTTTCCCCAATCCAAGTGTAAGGGGCACTCTTTCTAGAAAATTTCTCTTTTCTTTGGAAGACAAATTAGAAGGAAATTTTCAACAACCAAGAAGTTTGTTATATAATAAAATCAAGGTGACAATAATGATATGGAAAAGAGGTGCTCATTTAGGAGTTGATCATCTTTCATCTCTTCATTTTATGCAAACAAGATTAGACTAGACAAGAAATATGCAACAACATTTTCTTTCCATGGCTTGTCAACAATGGTTAGATCAAATTGTTGCAATATCAATAACCATATAATAATTATAACATTGATATCAAATTTATTCATCAAATACTTAATGTTTGCATGATCAGTGTGCACAAAAACTTGATACAAGAGCTCTTTTTCAATGACTGTATAATAGAGTTCATCCTTGGACAAATTATACTAATTAAATAGATATAATAAGGCAACTTAGCTTCCAACTATCCCAATGTTTCCCCTACTGCTTTGTCTAATGCATTTGTGTGCATATGGAAAGACGAAGCCCAATTTGGGCCCCTTAGTATTGGTGCAGTTGTCAACTTCTCCTTGAGGTCTTCAAATGCTTATTGACAATGGTTTTTCCAACAAAAATTTGAAAACTAAGGATGGGGAATCCCACACAAAGGGATGAGATGCCACTACAACATCAAGTGAATCTAGATCCATTTGAGAAATGGGGCATGGATTTCATTCGACATATTGACCCCCATCTAGACAAAAGAGGTATATCATTGTATACACTGATTATCTGACCAAGTCGGTTGAAGTAAAGGTGGAAAAAGAAAAAATAGAGCAAACATTGACATAATCTTTAAGGGATAGCATATTTTACAAATTTGGTTTCCCAAGAGAACGAGTCACCAACCAAGGAACTAAATTCACTTCCAAATTGATAGAGGGAATAATGAGGCAGCATCACATTAGGCATAGGAATTCCACCACATATTATCCTCAAGCAAATGGCCACGTAGAAGTGACCAATAGAGCACTAGAAGGCATCTTGACTAAGTTTATTAGCAACAACAAGAAGGATTGGGCAGCTAGGCTTGTGGAGGCCACTTGGGCCTACAATACTACATGGAAGAACACCACTGGACTCACCCCATTTGAGTTGGTTTATGGTAATAAAGCATTGTTTTCCGTTGAATTCGAATATAAAACTTTGAGAATGACAACACAACTTAATTTAAACCTCACAAGAGCTCTAGAAGAGAGGTTGTAGGAGTTGAATGCCCTTGATGAACTCAAGCTGCAGGATCTTATGCATACACAAGTATTTTAATTACAAAGAAAATATTGGCATGACAAGCACATTAGGGAAAGAACCTTCTAAGAGGGTGATTGAGCCCTCTTATATGATTCAAAATTCAAGGAATTCAAAGGGAAAATCATGATCAGATGGTTGGGTTCTTACCTAATGGATAAATTCCATGTCAATGGCTCTGTTTAGATCCAAACAATTGATGAGGAAAATATACCACTTATGGTCAATGGTTATAGGTTGAACTTTTATAATAAATCCTTGTCAAAGGCTGAAGTTACCAGATCAATAAGTAGAAAGTTGAATGTGGTTGAGATCCTCAAAGCTCCCAATCCATTCAGCGCTGATAAAAAGAGAGAAAAATAATAAAATAAAAGAGAAAAAACCTCATGTGAAAACCTCTATGTGGTACTTGAGGTAGGTTCTGAGGTTAGAGACCTCCATGAGGCGTTCAAAGAGCCTGAAAAGGAAAAAAAGGGAATAAAAAGTTCCTCGTGTGAAAACCTCCCTTGAGGCACCTAGGGCAGGCCTAATAGGTTGAAAATCTCCTTTGAGGCAGCTTATAGGTCTCATTATAAAAATAAAAATAAAAAGGAAAAATAAGGAAAGGAAAAAACATGAGAAAATAGAAGAGTGAAAGGAACATATGCTTTATCTATTCTAACACTATTACAAGTGCAACAAGATCCCAATAGTAGTCAAAGAAGTTCAGAACAGTTAAATAAAGTCAACATCAAAATATATGGATTCACCTTCAAGACATTCAGTCAACCCTTTGTGTCCATTTCAGTCATTTATTAACCTTTCCCAAGCCTTCCCTATCATTACCTAGGCCTTCTCACTCTTTTCTCCCAATATCCTAAAATGTTACAAGAAACTCTTTTCTATTTCTACAGGAAGCTGATAAGCATAGAAAAAGGATCATATTAGAATTTTTTCAGTTGAGGGCAAGAGAGGGAGCCTATGATAGTCCTAGCACCCATCCACTCCATCAAACTTTACTTTTTTTCACCTCTATCCCACTCATTTTCCATTAAAAACTTGATCCTTCACCTCTTTTCCACCCATTTCCATCAAAGGGAGACTCTTTATCCACCACCAACAGTTCCACTATGAATTATTAGGACTTTGGAGACCACACTCAAAGAAAATTGTGATCCTCACGGATCCATGTGTCTGCTACAGGAAGACACAACATCCTTTAGTATCTTGCATAAACCCTAAAAGATCAAACTTGTAGCATTAGTCTGAAAAATTTGAGGACCATAGAGCTTTAAGAGACTCCAACAACAAGCATGAGCAACTACAGTATTTCCTGTAGGCTGCTACAAGACACTTGATCATCAAGAAACAATAGCATAATATGAATTGTGGCACCTATACTCTAATAACTTGGATTGAGGGAATTCCATTAGCAATGAACACTACAAAAAACCCAAAATATAATGAAAGGACTATTGAATCTTACAAATTGCATTACCAACCACCTCAATACCATCAGAAGGAGTTCCAACAGCCACATCAACATACAGTATCATGCATGCTCCAACCAGTCAAATTACTAGCAACAACACCAAATGCAAGAGCACAACGAGGTAAGGCTTAGGTATGCAAAGCCCTAAACCTTTCTCACAAACACATATTAGCTTAAAAAGTATTCTTAGTACATAAAATAAGGGGTTTTATGGGCCAAGTTTAGTTTGGTAGTCTAAGCCACCATTGGTAGTGAACTTCAGTTATCTCCTACATCAACCACATGTGTGGAGGAAAAGGAAAAATAAATATGATGACTCCAAGAAGTGGGCCATTGTGCCTACTCACACAAAGTTTGGTGTGTGAAGGTGGTAGGTGGGGGCCATCTCACACAATGTGCTAAGCCCATCCACTCAACCACCAACCACATAATTTAGACCCTCGAGCTTCGTTCTGCATAAAAAAACATATTATAAAGCCAAGGGAGGCTCGCTACTACCATTAGAGGATGATATGCCTGAAATATTTCTTTTGCAAATTGCTAGAGGAGAGTTATAGGACTTGTACACTGCTACTAAAGAAAAGTTACAGAGTGTTGGAGAAAATTTTGAGGGAGCTATAGGAAGCTCGATTCTGATCATTATTTCCATCAAAACCCTAGGAATCAAATAAAAGAATCATAGAAGGGGTAAATACAAATTCTCTTTGTCACATTTTGATGAAAGGAATTGCAAAACCCTTCAAATTTTCAAAAGCATATCTTGTAGTTGTCTCTGCTTTAATTTTAGGCAAGGAAAAAGTGAAGTGTGAATATTTTTTAGATGTGAGTGATAAGAGAAGGGAATGAAATTTTCTTGAGCTGCATTATGAATTTTTCCCTCTTCTAAGGATTATAACAAGATAGCCCATTTTATTTCTACCTCAACAACCCCAATTGCACATAAATTTCTATAATTCTGTAGTAGAGAATGGAAATTGATTGTGCCACTCTGGTAAAATATGTATTGAGACTATGGGGGGAGGATTCAATGATTGGGAACTCACGGATATTTTCAATATTCATCAACATCTAAATGTTAGGAACCTTTTTTCCAATCAACAATGGTTAGGGTTTTTTGAAATATTCATGAGCTTCAATGATGAGATCAACGAAGAATTTTCTTTGAACCTCCAGCCACAAGGAGAACATCATGCCACCACCATAGTAAGGGGTCTCTTATTCACCTAAATGAGGAAGTCATCAGAAAATTCACCACACTTTCCCTAGGGGTGAGGTGGAGAAAGGAAGAAAGGATTGTGGCCATTACAACAAAGAAAAAAATCTTCCTTCACGATGAACGACCCATTGAGAACAAGAATGGGGTAAGAAGGGAGAGTTTACCCTATCCTCGGGGTGAGGTAGCCTACCATGTCTTAAAGTATTTATCATGTGAAGGGAAACTTAATATTGTTTATGCATACTAGTTCATGATGCTCTATCAGCTCAGATTTCAAATGAACTTTCCTATCTAGGAAAGCCTAAGCATCCCTCATTTCCTTCTTCGGTCAATCAAGGAAATGAGCCAGAAGGTGAAAAGAAGGAAGCATCACTACATGGTACACCATGGTCTGATAAAATTGATAGTCATGGATTCTCTCGAAGGTCTCCAAAACCCTGTGACTTGGGATGGTTTATGGATATGGATAGAGAGGCCTTCCTAGAAACCCAAGCACAAGCCCAAATAGAACTTGAGGGAGTAGCAACAAAGGGAGAATCTTGGGAAGAGGAAGTTGAGTTTGAAGATGAAGAATCCAAAGAAAAACTAGAATAAGAAGTAGAGTAGGAAGAAGAAAAGGTAGAGGCACAAACTGAGCCAGGAAAAGTAACAAAAGTGCCTAAAGAAGACCCAACCAAGCATGTTCTAACATAAGTAGAAGAATAGAAGATCCAAGAGGCCACTAGAACATCATCTAGGCCACAAAAGAGAAGAAGGATGGAGGAGAAGGAAAACACTTCAAAGTGGAACTTAAAGGAAGAAATTATAGCCACCTTGACATCATTAGGTAACCAAACTAAACCAAAAGGAAGAATACAAAGGTAAGCCCCCATGTACTTCAAGAGGAGAAAAAGAAATAGGATAAGGAAAGGGAAACCTCAACCACCTTCTCCAACTCCCATCAGTATTGAAGAATCAACCAACCATCAAGAGAAGGAATTAGAAAAAGACAAGAAGTAATAAGAGGAAATAACCTCCATGAAATTGAAGGGAAAATAACCACAAATCCCAAAAAAGAAGTTGAGTACCAAGGGGATTGCGACTCCTAAACACACTATCAAGCTATAGGAATGATTTTCATAGCTACAGGGGGGGCCTATAAAGCTATAGGAAGGATCTATAGAGCTACAGGAAGGAACAAAAAAGCTACAAAGGTATTTTCTAGCTACATGAAAAGACAAAAAAACTATAAGAAGGGACTCTAGGGCTATAGGAACTAAATTCCGACTTATAGGAGCTAGATCTCCAACCAAACCTTGGATCACACTATGCTTGGATCGAGGTAGGGAAGATACTCCCTACCCATTTTGCAGTCCAACTTTTCTTTGAACTAGAGAAGGAGAGGGGTAGAACCCAAGGAAGGATGCAAATTGCCAAATCAAAAGGAGTTGAATATGTGGGTATTATGGAGGATAAAATGAAAAGATGGGGGAAGAAATGGTTGACCTCAGATTTAGAGAAGCCAATATAAGGGACCACCTACAAAAATAACATCAAAGGTTGAAGGCCCAACTACAAGAAAAGGAGAAACAACTGTATACATCCATCAAAAACCTACTCATTATTCCTCAAAGGCCAATGGTGCCAATTTCAAATTGGGACATTGGCCCAGCATGGCTCTCTCCCTTTCCAACACTACATATAATTCTTTGATTTATGTCGTAGGTGAAACATTGAAGATAGGGATAAAATGTCTAAGTTTTACATACAAAATTTAATATTACCTGATATGAATGTATGGGGCCCTAAATCACATCTAGGAGATGTGAAATTAATGGGATTAGCCTCCTAGCTGACCCATGAAGAGGATGGAACTAAAGAGACCAAAACAATCATGGCTAGAGAGGTAGATGAACCTTTGTGGATTAGGATAGAGCTAAGAGTCCCTCATCTCATCACTAGTAACCATAGGCTCATAGCTGAAGATCCAAGGAGGGAAACAACCTATACAAAGAAACAAGAGTATGAAGTCCTCCATTTCAAAGACGCCTTTAGATTATTAGGAAATGAGAGCCTGCAAGTCTATCAAAGAAGGTGGCATACCTTGCCACACAACTTGAGAATGAAGGAATATCACTCACTAGAAAGGTTAAGGAACGCTTTGGATAAAACACCTCTGTACAAAAGGATAGTACAAATATTTTGAATCAATTGGATTGGACTCAATTTCAGTCCCCATTTACTATTGAGCATGTAAGATAATAGGGACTAGGAAGAAGAACACAGAGAATGGGGTGAGATTGAAAAGAATGTAAGCTTCCATCCAGAAGAAGGCATCCTTTTTGTGATAGCTTGGGATGTCAAAGAGGCCACCAAGGCCAGGAATGAATTACAACTAGGTGGCTACATTTCTCAAAGGATGGGAAACAATTTTAGTGGGGGGGTATGATGGGCCTCCCAAATAAGTACATTTCAAGGCCCATCTAACCATCCTTTGGCACATTTTAAACTCTCTTTTTTCATTTGATAATATATTTTTCAAGATATAATGTGTTATTAGGAATGTTGGGATATATTTTCTATATCTTGTGGCCTAATGCATTAAATGTGTAGGACATTGAGGACTTATTGTGTAGGACATGTTGGAGACCAGCGGAAGAAGATCTAGGAGGCTTGTTCCTTGCTTCAGGCCCATCAACAACTCGATTGGCTCATGAACAGTTAATATCCCTGAGTAGCTACGAGTACACCAAGAGTCCAGATCCACTTTTTTAGGAGTTTTGGAGAGAATCAACCCTCTCTTCAAGAAGACTTCCCCTCATTCACTTTTTGTATAAATAAGAAAGCCTAACAGCTCAGTAGGGATTCAAATTCTAGAGTCAAGGTAATGACTATCAAAGAAAGGGACTTATGCTTGTTATTTCCATTGTTATGTTACATGTTTGAACAATTTTTTAGGTTTATGAAAAGCATCATTTTGTTTCAAGCCTGATTTTGCTTCAAGGGACCTAAGTTTGGGCCTTGGGTTAGGGCCCAACCCAAGTGCTCAAGCCCCTTCCTTTGTACATTTCGTTATGCATTTATTTTGCAAAACCAATTTATGAGAAAATCATTGTCTCTATAGTTTGATAAGTAAGGTTTATCTAGAACATTTGTTGTGTACCCTATGTTGGCAACCGCCAAAAATATATTTTATTTCATGCAATTATATTTTGTTCCAAATACAACTCATCCTTTCACTATCATCTTGTTTTTTGCAATTAGTAGTTTGATAGTCATTTACTCACCTTGATTTCATTAGTTGAACATGTACTTTATGTGTAGATGGAATATATTGGTTCTTACATTATATAGCATCATTTTCTATGCATGAGCATCACCTACTTCAACAAACCTCCTTTCATTGCTACTCATTTCTGCAAACTTTCTGTGTGCTGGAAATTTCCTCACAAAGCTATAGAAGATTTCTATTTTTTCTCCTACCTTGCATAAGTTAGTCTATTGAGTGGACCTGGGCTTGGTAAGGTCTCTTGCACTCTTCCACAAATTCCCACCACTTTCCTCCACCTCCAAACTGCTCCTAGATCCATAATATTTCTCTCGGATGCTTTCCTATAGCAAAACAGGGCATCTTGTAGCAATACAGAGAGTTCTTCAGAAAGCGTCTAGAATTTCCTCCAAATCTTGCCTTTCATTTCCCATCACTCCACAACATCCTGTAAGCCTTGAATATGAACTTGAGAAGACCAAATACCCTCTAGATAATTTACTTTCCCTGTTGTAGCTTCAATCCTACAACTAGGGTATATTGTTTTTGTTATGTGTTAAATAGAATGAAAGTAATTTATCTTTAGCACTCTTGAGAATTTTATTGTCTTTTTGTAAGTATAATAGAACTTACTTTGTCTGCAATAGAATACATTTGTTTCCTGCAAATTAGATCAGAGTTACTTTGTGGCATTTACTTCCATGAAAATAGATTATGATTACTTTCCTGTCATTTACTTTCAGCAAGGTATATTAGGATATCTTCCTAGCATCTACTCTCATGAAAATATTTTAGGATTACTTTCATGCAGTAGAATAAGTTATGTTTTAGTCATCTCTTTTGTTATGAAGATTAGCTAAGTAGTTTTCCTTTTATTGGATTTTCCAAAGTGGTATTTGTACATCTCAATTCAATTCATTGGTTCAAATTAGCTTGAGTAGGACCTAGTTTATTGTGCATATAGCACTAGCACCTCTTAAGTTTGTATGAACTCCATATTGATAAATTAAAGTTGGTAGCCCTATGAGTTGTAGCATTCTTACTATAATATCGGGGCTCATCAATTTTCACAAATGGTCTTTGTCTTCTGATAGCTAAAATCCTTCTATATATTCAATGTATACTTCTTCTTAAAGTTCTCCATTTAGAAATGTTGATTTTACATCCATTTGATAAACTTTAAACCACTTGAAGCATGCAAACGCTAAGGAAATTCTTATTGCATTAAGTTTGGTTATTGGTGCAAAGGTTTCTTCAAATTCAATATCATCTACTTGTGCATACCCTTTATATACAAGTTTGGATTTTTTCATAAATACCTGTCCATCTTCATTCAACTTATACTTGTAAACCCAGTTGTTTCCAGTCATATTATTTTCCCTTGGTATTGGCACACACTCCCATGGCTTATTATTTTCAATTTTGTATAGTTCTTCATTTATAACCTTACCCAATGTTCATCTTGACTAGCTTGTGAAAAAATTAGGGTTCCATTAGGGATAGCAGAGCAAAATTTGCATGGTTGGATGTACTTATAATTTTTCTTTTAGTTTGAACTCATGATTCTTTATCTTCAAGAATTTTAATATCTGAATGATTCTTTTGAACATATCTGGATGGAGTTTTCGGATGTAGTGACTCAGATTCTTCCTTGTGTTCCTCTTCTTGCTCTTCATGATTCTTTTGATTTTTTTATTCCTCATCTTCTTAATCTTCATTTGGATGTGATTGGGCTTGAGGAAACATATCATCTACTCTTACATCAATGTTTTCAACTACTTTTGATGTTATTTTGTTGTAACATCTATAGCCCTTTCTTCTGTTTGCATATCCAAGGAAAAATCCTTCATTTGTTATGGAGTCAGACCTCCCTAGATTGTTTTCATTTATCTTTATGTAGCATTTTCTTCCAACCACTTTAAATTTTTTTATTGTAGCTAGTCTTCCTTTCCCTAATTTATAAGGTGTTTTTGTGTTTTTTACCCTAATTTGGTTTATGTTCAAGATGTTGATAGTTGTGTAAACTACTTCTCCCTAGAATTTATCTAGTTTCTTAGCTTTATTAAGCATTTTCATTTCCATTTCTTGCATCCTTATATTCTTTCTTTTAATAACTTTGTTTTGTCGTGGTGTTCTAGCAACATATAGTTGTCTTCTAATCCCATGATTCTCACAAAATCTATTAAATCCATTAGAAGTAAACTCAACTCCTTTATCAAACCTCGGGCATTTTTATTTTAGATCAGTTTCTTTTTCAACTAAATTCTTAAAGGTTTTTTAATTTTTTAAACCTATATAGATAATACATGTAAACAAATTCTTAAAATTAACAAAAAAAGATACAATGGTGATAATAGAATATACAAATATTTTCTCTTGGATCCTAAAACAGAGAAAACCATATTGATTTTTCAGTATGTTACAATACATTATATACATGTCATATCATTCATAAACCCCCAATATATTAACCTTGGATTAGAATATAACTATATATCCTTTCACTAGATCTACAAAACTATGGGAAAAACTACCATGCACTCAAAAATCACTAACAAAAAAAATTGCTTGCCATAAACAACCGAAAATGGACGCAAAACACTACCACAAAAAAATTCCAAATGGGGGAGCTAACCCCCCCGCCCCATGACCCCCCCCATTGCACCTAGCACATACGGATCACACCTAACAATATATGCGTAAAGAATATAACACATACCCAACATTCTCCTACTTGTTGTTTTCTTTGCACATAGGGGGGTGCAAGAGTACAAAATCACCTATCATGGGAATTAACGCCCATTGTTTCTCTACAACAAGATAACTTCTTATTTCTCACAAACTTTTTAAATGTATCTACAACATTATTCAAAGTGTCTAGGTTTACCAACAACACCTTATTGTCTTCAACAATATCCCTCACAAACTGAAATTGAACATTAATATGTTCTCTTCAAATGGTAAGCAAGGTTCTTTGCCAAGAAAATTACAATTTGGTTGTCACAATCTACCCTTATAGCTTGTTGTACCAATGTTATAGATGAACACAATCTTTGTAACCAAATTTATTCCTTGCTTGCATGAGTGGTTGCATTGTATTTATCTTCTATAGTTGAAAGTGCCACTACATATTGTTTGTTATTCATCCAATTGATTTCTCCTCCAAATAGGTTAAACACGTACTCACTTGTAGATCTTCTGTGATACATATATCCAACTAAGACTGCATCAACAAATACATGTATTTCCAACACTCTTTCCAATCCTAGGCTTCCTTGGTAGCACAAACCATAATCACTAGTGCCATGCGGATACCTAAAAACCTTCTTTATTGTTATCTAATGCTCCTTCCCTTCTTTTGACATAAACCTACTCAATACTCCCACTACATGTGCAATGTTTGGTCTAGTACAAACCATTTAATACATTAAACTTCACACTGCACTCGTATATGGAACATGGGACATGTCCTCTTCCTCTTCATGTACCTTGGGACACTATTATGCAGATAAATTTACACCTACATGAATGGGAACCTTCACTAGTTTACACTCCTTCATATTAAACCTTTCCAATATTTTCTCAACATACTTCCTCAAACTTTAACCAAAGATTCATCTTTGCCTTATCTCTTTTAATTTCCATGCCCAAAATGAAATTTGGAGCACCAGTGTCCTTCATGTCAAATTTAGAGGACAATTGGGTATTCACATCCTAGATAATTCTCTATCATTTCCATTCAACATATTAACTACATACAAGACCAAATAAATAAATTGATCACCAACTTATTTAAACACACACAATGGTCCACTTTTCTCCTTGTGAAGCCAATCCTCTATATATATGCATCAAATTTTTGATACCACATCCTTGGTGATTGTTTTAATCCATACAAATATTAAATTAACTTTCATACAAGTTCTTTCTTACCCTTCACTGCAAAGCCTTATGGATGCTTCATGTAGATATTTTCTTCCAGATCTCCATGTAGGAATATTGTCTTCACATTCATATGTTCTACCTCAAAAAAAAGCAACAATAACAGATAAAATAAATCTAAGAGAAGCTAACTTGGCAACAGGAGAAAAAATATCACCAAAAACAATTCCCAACACCTGGGCATAACCTTTTGCTACTAACTAAGCTTTGTATTTCTCAACTTTTCCTTTTGCATTCAACTTCTTAAATACCCATTTGTTACTAATGGGTTTTCTTTCTTGTCATTTGGCAACTCCACCAGATCCCAAGTCTCATTCTTGTCTAAGGCTACCATTTCTTGAACCACGACCTTTTTTCTAGATTTTTCCTTCCTCCGAATCCACATCCTCTCTAATAGTACTAGGTTCATCATCAGTAATAGAAAATAAAATTTTGAAAGGAAATTAGATGGAGTATACCTCTCTAGTTTCCTTCTCTCCTGAAATGATCTCCTCAAAACTGTAGTGTGTGGTTCTTGTTCTTCTAATTTCATGTGTTAATTTGGTAGCTCAAAGAAAAAGTCCCTCCATTGGCAATACTTTTCATTAATAAAAACTCCTCCTATCCCTTGGAATAATTTAATTTATTTCAGGCAAAACATATTTTTAATATGTAAACCCACATGTGCACAAAAGGACAGGTCGGCCCACAAGAGAAATTGGACACCCTTGGATGGCTATAAATGCAATTCAGGTGACCCTAATTAGGATAAAATTATCAAGTATTCTTATTTTCTCCTCTTTGTTTTGGCTCACATGGGTCTCAAGTTAGCTCGTGGGAAATTGGTTTGCACAAGTCTAAAATTGCAGGGTCTGAAGCTTGCACATGTGATTAGGGTTTTTGGTTTCCATCCACAGGGTTAACACAAGAATTTTTCGACTACAACCACATGGATACAAGGCTATCCATGTGAATGAAAATATCGAACCACAAGCATGGCTCTTCCTCCAAGCAGTTTGTACCTAGCCTTTCATTTCGTCAATTGACCACAGATTTCGTCAGTTGATCGCAGATGTTGACAGTTGACAGCAGGCTTCTGAATCATGATTTTTTCTAGTATTATTGTTGGGTTCATCTCTAGGATATGGTTTGGTTTTTTTTTTTGGATAGTCTTGTGAATGAAGAAATGGATTATTGTACTCTCTCTTTGTTGAACATTTTATGACAATCTAAAAAAAAAATTGGAAGAGTTTTCCCCCTTGTTGGGTTTTGCCTTGATCTCTGACCAATCCTAGTGTCTCTATGTGTGAATGTTTTTCTTGTATGTTTCCTTTTATGTTATGTTGCTTGATGATGATATTGTTCTTTCTATATAGTTTCATATGCTACTAATGATATTATGATGCTACGGGGTGAATTCAATATGTAAATAATGAAATGCAATTATCAAAGCAAAGAACAATATAGCCCTAAGAAAAATTAACATGGTTTCAGAGGTGGCCTAAATAAAAGTCATTGAGATCACCCCTATGAGGACACCTTTGATGGAAGCAATAGAAAATGGAGGACACCTAAAAGAATGTTAGGGTTTGAGGTAAACCCTAGGAAATCTAGTTATTAGGTTTTGATGGATTACATGAGGTTAGGGTTTGGAAGAAACCCTGGAATATTAAAAAGGTTTTATTTTTGCAATCTTGAAACCCTAGCATGATCAATGAGATGTTTTTCTAGCACTTGTGATAGTTTCAGGGTCTCAATTACGCCCGATTGTTGATGAAGTCGATGGAAATATTTAAGTCAGTGTTGTTACATGGATATTGTATAGTACTAAACTCTTAGAGGTTTGTTCAAGAGAGAGATGATCATTTTTTGTTAAAGATAAGTACATTTTATATTTATGTTATTTTTTTGTGTTACTAGACTTATTGTTTTGATTATTTCTTATACTTCCTACACGAATATTTTAGTATGTGAATACTTCTAGCCTGTAGATGAGATGTGATAAGAACATCCTTCGTGAGGATCATCTAACTTTCAAGAAAAGGAAGGGATAGTGCAGGAAGAGAAGAGATAGTGTTGGAAAAGGAAGGAAGTACCTGAGGTAAGTCTTTGAAATTTTTCAAAGTAGCATCCATAAATTACAATATGCAAGTGCTACAGCTGCCAATAACAAATAAGCATTACAAGTTTCAAAGGTATATGAATACTACAAGGTATGTGAAGTATAGTATTTCAGTGTTATGATTTAACTACAAGATTGGATGGCAAGTTAAGCCCTAAGGTATGTCAAGAATATAACCTTCATGAATGACTCATGCATGCATATGAAATTAAGTTTGATTTATTGTACATGTGATATATTGGTGCTCTTGGCATTTGGAAAGACATGGTGGGTTTCCTAATTTTATAAAGTTGGATAGAAACTTTGTTTTTGATAACTTGATATTATTATTAATGCTTGTGATGAACATTATAACCATGTTGATAAAAGTGTGAAAATAAGACTCATACTCTTGTTGATATTGGTTAGGTTTTGTTAAGCTTAGAATGCCCTAACTTGATGTTGTGATTATGATCCTTGAAGTATGAAGAAGATACATTTATATGTCTCTAACCTTTGATGACATGTTCATATGTGATGATGAAGTAGATGATGATGACTTGTTATGACCATGATGCATATATGTTTGAGAACCTTATATAATTTGACTTCATGAAAGTATTATGATAGACATATTGATGTCTTGATTGATAATGATTGAAGAGAATTCCCATTGAGAGGGAGAAACTCTCCATGATAACCCAACATTTATTATTATTTGTAGTAAATGAATAGAAGAATCTTGATTGTTGAAGCAAGGTTTATGGACATGCATAGATGATCATCTGATGTTGTTGAAGGAAGACTCGTGCTTGCAGGTTGAATATGACATTTTATGGTTTGAAGCAAGCTCCTCGAGCCTCGGATGTTTGCATTTATAGTGACCTGATGAAGCCTAGATTCGGAAGAAGCAGTGCTAACTTCATTCTCTACTTCAAAGTGGTTCAAGGAAAGCAAAGGAGTGTTGTTATCTATGAGGCAGTTTATCTTCAGAGAGAGAAACACGGATTGATGAACATGACCCTCTTAAGTAAGGGTCTGAGCTGAGCAAAACCACAAATACACAGTGATCTCTAGGGGAACACAACCGGGAAAAACCCCTCAAGCCTCTTTGCATTAATCAGTTGAATAGAGAAACTATTACAATTGCTAGCTCCAACTCTTAGCTCAACCCGCAAAAGAATAATTGTACTCTCTACTCAATGAGAAACTTTGGCCAAAAATTAGCCAATTATTTGCTAACCAAGCATCCTATTTCCTTGCACAAATCTTGATAAAATTAGCCCCTAAAAGATAGGAATTTCCTCCAAATTTATTGCACAATTCCCAATGATTTATCTTTTGACTCATGCAACTCTTATACACTCAAAACTAGTCTGCAACTAATGTTACATTGCCTTGTCATCTCCACTTCAGCTCAGGAGCTTGAATTCCTTACCTGCACTAGCTATTTTGGGATGATTGATCAATTAACTAGCAGATCTCTGATTTATATTATTTTCCCATTGCACAACTGGCCTTCAACTGACTTTATCAATAGTTAGAGGTTAGTTAACTGAATACAACTGAAAATAACTAAATTGGATTACTAAAATTTAGCAATCACACATGCATAACTAAACTCCAATCCCTCTAATTAGAATTTACTAGGCTAACTAAGTGACAAGAGCCATGTCACACTAGTCAACTGCTACTAAGTTTTCCTACTGATGTGGAAATTTGATTTGATCACTTTAACTAAGGCTAAAGTCAAATTGAGCCTTTCTTGCTACATTTTTTCAACACTCCCTCTTAGAAATAAAGGAAATTTTCACCACCCCTAACTTGCACCTGTGGAATTTGAATTTACCTCTTGAAAAATCCTTTGTCAAGATGTCAGCGTCTTGCTCCTCAATTGGAATTTATTGTAGAAACATAATTCTCCTCTGCACATAGTCCCATAAATGACGTTATCAAATATCAATGTGCTTGGACCTATCATGAAATATCGAATTCTCAAAGAGTTTAATGATACTCTGATTATCACAATATATCACTTTCGAATCCATATCCTGATTGAAAAATCCCACAAGTATTCCTCATCCATATGGCCTCACATGTTGCTTAACTTGTAGCCATTTATTCAACCTCTTCTGAGTTGAGTGCCACAGACCTTTCCTTCTTTCTATACCAGGAAATAATTACAGATCCAACATTGAGGATAGAACCTGATGGACTCCCTGCCCAATCTACATCAGTGAAGCCTTGAAGATTCACTCCCTATGTCCTCCTATACCATAATCCATACTCGGTAGTGCCTCTAAGGTACCATAACACATGCTTTGTTTCCTTCCAATAAAACTTGGTAGGCCTCACCATAGCTTGAATCAACTAGTTTACTGTATATCACATGTCATGTCTTGTGTTCACAAGATACATCAAATACCCCACAATATGCCTATAAATGGTAGCATCAACCTCTTCACCTAAATTGGCATGATTCTTCCTCCATTTTATAGCTATAGGTGTGTCCATGGTTTACATTTCTCCATGTGAAATATCTAAAGTATTTCAAAGGAACACTTCCCATGAGAAACAAACAATTCACCATCAGCTTGCCAAACTTTTAGCCTGAGGAAGTAATTCATTAAGCCCATGTCTTTCATCTCAAATTCCCTTGCAAGGTCCTCTTTGCAACAGCAAATCAACTGCTCATCACCTGTCAATATTAAATCATCAACATACAAAACAAGAATAAGAAACTTACCATCTACCACAATGTGATAGAGGTTTGCATCTGCTTCACTTTTGGTGAATCCCAATCCACTTAGATAATTGTCAATCTGAGTGTACCATGCTCAGGGTGCCTGTTTGAGACCATACAATGCTCCCCTAAGACTGCACACATGTGACTACCGTTCATATGTCTCAAATCCTTATGGCTACTCTATGTAAATTTCCTCCTCAACTGCATTGATGAGAAAGGAGTTCTTCACATCCATCTGGTGTATTTTCCACCCCATCTGTGTAGCCAATGCTAGTATGGATCTGATTGAGGAATATCTTGCAACTAGTGAAAAATTGTTCTCATAGTCCACTCCCTCTATTTGAGAGAATCCTTTGGCCACAAATTTGGCTTTGTACTTATCAATGCTCTCGTCAGCTGCATGCTTCACTTTGTAGATCCATCTAGAACCAACCATTGATTTCCCTTATCATCTCGACACCACCTCCCATACATTATTCTTCATGATGGATTCATATTCTTCCACCATGGCATCAACCCAAATAGGTTGAGAAATTTCTTCCTCAAACGAGGAAGGCTCTGTCTCAATGAGCTCATTCATGAGAGCCATGTAATCAGTGTACCTATCAGGTGACCTTTTCTTCCTACACTGTGATGTAGGGGCTCCCATATTCTCCCTAGCATCCTGCAACAATCTATCATCTTCTCTGGTTCTCTTTCTCCCCTATCTAGAAGATTCTGGTTGAGTGGGTGCCTCCACACTGCGTCATGTTTGCTCTATTTTATTTGGTTGCTCCACAATATCCTTAATCTCATCCTAAGGCTCCTACTTTGGAGCTAGAAGCTCCTGCTCCATTGGGATACTTCGCTCTCATTCCAGAGAGCATCTCATAGCCTTCTCCTCATCGAACTTGACATCTCTCCTCACAATGGTCATCCTCAGTGAAGAAAAATACACCTGGTAATTGTGTGGAGTTTCCGTGTATCCTACAAAACTCCTAACTCTATTCTAGGCTCAATTTTCTTCCTCAAATCCTTGGAGACATGACAATAAATTGAAGCTCCAAAAATTCTGAAATGAGTCACATCAATCATTCTCCCAGATAAAGATTCCTTCGGTGTGATCATACCAAGTATTTTATGAGGACTCTGGTTCTGCAAGTAGACTGTGGTGTTGCATGCATCTACCCATAGATGTAGTGGTAGCCCCTAATCATGCAACATGGCCCTTTCTGCTCCAACTATGCTCATGTTCTTCCTCTCAGCTACCTCATTCTATTATGGGTTGTGGGGTGTTATCAATTCCCTTCGAATACCTTCTTTCGCACAAAAATACCTGAAGGCATTCAAAAAAAATTCACCTCCATTGTTGCTCTTGAGATCCTTCAGCTTCTTCCTAGTCTCCTTCTCAATCAATGCCTTGAATTCAACAAATTTTGAAAAAAAAAATATCCTTCTTCCGCAAGAAGAAGATTAAGCATTTTCTCGAGAAATCGTCAATAAAAATAACATAGTACTTATGTTTTGTTGTGGAGGATATAGAAAAGGGTCCACAAACATTAGAGTGGACTCATTCCAAGATTGCATCTACTCTACTATATCATTCATGGAAATTAGATTTAACATGTTTCCCCAATATGTAACCCTTGCAGACATCTTGTTGGTCAAGGGAGCCTTTAGGGAGACTTGTGGTAATTTGCTACTTGATTTTTAGGGCACCATGGTGTAGATGACCCAATATCCTATGCCAGAGTTCTCCAAGATCTCGACTTTGCACTTTTTCAGTCGTACTGCTTAATGCAATACAATCTCCCACCTCAATTTTGTATAGGTTTTTTACACAAACCCTAATCTGCTTCACTTTCCTGGTAGCTATGTGTCTCATAAAAGCTTTCCCTTTACTGAAAATAACATCATAGCCACTATCCTCTAATACTGCTACAAAGATCAGGCTCTTCTTTAGCCCAGGTATAAACATAACATCTTTGAGGTAAAGAGGACATGCTTTCTCCCTCTCAAAGGTGAAAATACCAATTCTTGTAGCATTGTACCTCCCATCATCCCCCATTTCGTTATGCATCTGGAGATCCTTCTCCTCTAGGCTACTGAAAAACTCCTTGCATCCTGTCATATGGAATAAGGCACCAAAATCAAGGTACCACATGCTCCCCATAATATTGTTGGCCATGCATGCTATTAGGGTGAAGATTAATTCGAATTATGAAGCCAATGCTTCACCTCCTGCTCCTCTTGAAGGCTTGTTGTGTGAACGTTTTGTTGCATAGTGCCTGAATTTGTGGCATTGGAAGCATTTTATCTTGCTAAGGTCTTTCTTATTACCATTATTTTGGTTGAATTTGGGATTGCTCTGGGTCCTCTTCCCTTTTCTCTTCTTCCCATTTCCAACCACGAAAAAATTCTCTTCATCCTCAACTTTGGATCATATTCCATCTCTATTCCTAAAATCTTCTTGAACCAAATTGGACCACAACCTTTCCTAATTTGGTACTATTCCCTTCCATTCATAGAGTTCTGGTAGTTGTGTCAGGATTTTGGAAGGCCTAGAAGAGCTAGGCTCACTAGGTCATCTTCTGCAAAATTCACACCAACCCCTCCAAGTTGATCTCAAACTTGTGTAAACCTGGAGAGATATTATGGAATAATACAATTCTTCTGCATTCTAATGTTTCAAAGTTTGTCTTTTCGGGTCAATTTTCTGTGGTCACTTCTATTTTCGAATATCTTAGTCCATGTCTTCCACATAGCAAATGGTGTCTCTTTTCCATGGAGATTTGACACCACATGGTCTCTCACACCTTCTAGAAGAATTCTCATGGCCTTTGCAACATCCTTCTTCCATTAGGCTAATTGTTGTGCATCTGAATACTAGGGTTTTGCAATGTTAGTTTTAAAATGTTCTAACAAAAAATTTTCATCGATCATTTCTTCCATTTGATCCTTCCAGACTATGAAATTCGAGCTACCCTCTAGGGCATAGTCCAATCTTAGTCCATTGAAAGACATTCTCCCGACCCTGAAGAAAAGTTGTTGCATTGAAGCTACCAAATTTGAAATTCTTGAGAGACAAGTTCAAAATACTTGTTCTAATGTGATTTCAAAGCTCCAGTACCATGTACAAATTTGATAGAAATTTCAACTGCTCAATATTTCAAACTAAAAAACAAGAGACACAATTCTACTCTACTAATATGTGGAATGGAAACCACATTTTAGAACAACATGCATAGGCATGCAATAAACAAAACCACAAATACACAATGATTTCTTGGGGAACCCAATTGAACAAAGCCCCTCAAGCCTGTTTGCATTAATCAGTTGAATATAGAAACCATTACAATTGCTAGCTCCAACTCTGAGCTCAACCTGCAAAAGAATAATTCTTCTCCTTGCTCAATGAGAAATTTTCGCCAACACTTAACCAATTATTTTCTCACCATGCCTCCTATTTCCTTGAGCAAATCTTGAGGAAATTATCCCATTAAAGATAGGAAATTCCTCCAAATTGATTGTGCAATTCCCAAGGATTTAGTAACTCATGCAACACCTATACACTCAAAACTATTCTACAATTGATTTTACATTGCCTTTTCATCTCCACTTCAGCTTAGGAGCTCAAATTCCTTGCATGCACTAGATATTTTGGGTTGATTGATCAGTTAACTGACAAATCTATGAGTTAGATTGTTGTCCCATTGCACAACTGACCTTCAACTAACTCTATCAATAGTAAGAGGTCATTTAATTGAATACAACTGAAAATAACTAAACTAGATTACTAAAATTTAGCAATTGCACATGCATAACTGAACTCCAAACCCTCTAACTTGAATTCACTAAGATATCTAAGTCACACGAGCCATATTACATTAGTTAACTACCTCCAAGTTCTCCTACTGGTGTGGAAATTCTATTTACACAATTTTATTAAGGACAAAATCAAATTGAGCCTTTCTTGCTATATTTTTTCAACAATCTAAGCTCCCAGGGTGAGGAATTGAGTCGTAGAGCTCCTAGGGCTGAGGAACCTCTGGATTTGATAGAGTATACCCCAGTTGGAATTTTTCTTTCACACCCATCTGGCTAATGGGTGTTGTTTAATTGAGTTAGGCACGATACTTACAGTTAGAGGCCTAAATCTACCTCAGGCTGAGAAAGGCAAAATCTAGGGTAACATCAAACCACGCTTAACCTAGTAGCTAGCCCTACCAGGTCAGGAGAGGGCTCTCTCCTTGTCAATATCAGCAAAATATAGTAAATGAAGCTTGAGATGACTGATGTGAAGACTAATTTTAGGCTAGGTATATAGAGGAGTTTGATTGAGTTTAATTTTGGTTTGTTGGCTCAAATGTGAAAGGCAGATTTGGGTCCGGGAATGGACACAGTCTTGTAGAGGTTTCTGTGGGGCAAGGTAGGAAAATGGTTTAGTACTTTGAAATAAATGAGATGGAGAGTCTTAAGACTGGTGAGGAGTTGGAGAGGGCATGAGAGTCTCAGGAATCCTCTTCAAATAGTTGAAAACATAAATAACTAAACAATCCCTAGGTAGAGCACTACAACATCAATGAATTCTACCTTTATCCTTGATTCATTTAGTTAAGCTGAACAGGAAAAGATGATGGCATAAATAAACACATGTAAACTTTCATTACAGAAGGAAAAACAACACCAAATCAAGTTGCCACAAGAATCCCACAAAATGTTGCAAACCCTGGTCTATTCCTTTGCCAAACTGCAGAGATGAATGTACAATAATGCTCAAAGCATTCACAAGAGTCCAGCCTTGACAAATGACTGAAAAAGTACTAGATATAGGAAAAAAACAACTCGTGCTAGGCTTTAGGGGTAGAATTCATGAGTTTAGGAGTTTTTCCAATAAGATCTAAACTAAGAACTAAAATGTAGGCAGTGGATTAGCTTGCCTCTAAAATCTAGGAAACTGATTCATTCAGTTTCAAAACTACCTTTTCATGATGTATCTACCTCTATGAGTGAATTTTCAACATTTTTAAATCAAATTCTATTAAGTTACATCAAATTACATCATGATTTTGACCATGAGAGAGAAAAAAGTCAAACTGAGAAAAAACTAGGCGAAAAACTGAGTTTTGGGCAAAAATAGCAATTTTCCATCCTATGCGTCGTGCCAGTTTCCCTGTGCGTAGCGCTTTTTTGCAGCTAATTTTGGAGGCATTTCTGTGCACCAAATTTTCTCTAAGTGGGATTTTTGAAAATTTCTATCTATATACTTTCCATAACAAGTTAAATTTCTGAATTTGGTGTCCATTTTCCCCTCCAAAAGTGAGTTCTCCCAACACTACTTCCTGTGTGGCCAAAAAGGGGCAGAGAGGGCATTTTTGAGGTGTTTTTGACCCTTTTGGAGGCCCAAAACTTGACGAAACTTTCTAGCCATTTTGGTGTATGCATGATTTTTCATGAGGAATCCAAAAATGTATAGTTTTCCTCTAGAGGAGGTCCCTAGCAAAAGCGGGCGCTGGGTGGCGCTATGCACCAAGCAGAAAAACCTGTTTTTTCCTTCAAATTTTCAAAATTGTCAAAAAGTGTGCCAAATTTCTTGAAATTTGGGATGAGTTACCTGCATCAAGTACTATGTTGGGCTAAGGAACCTTCAGCCAAAATCTTGAGCTTATCTTTCTCTTTCTTCCTCCTCAAAGTTTTCCTTAACTTGGCCTTTAAGGTCCTTATCCTCGCTTTGCAAATTTTGTTTCTTGCAAATAATGAAAAGCCAAGTGCCTCAACATATTTTTCTCCTTATTTTATTTCTCAAGCAGCTTCTCCAAGTGCATATTTTCCCTCTCTAGCCAAGATTCTCGGTCAGCATCAATCTCTTGCTCAAGTGATGTCAATTTGACATGGTCCTCCTTGTCATTTTGCTTCTTCAGTTTCAAAATTTCTAGCTCCATTAAGATTTTCTTATCCTCCAACTGTTTGTTCTCTTTCTTGTTTTTCATCTATATCATCCTCGTGCATCTTCTCTTTGCCTTTTCTTTGCTGCTTATGTTATTCCATAGAACTATCACTGAGTGTCTCTTCCTCATAGTCATATTCACTATCTCTTTCCATAATGCTTGTCTTAGGAAAATGATGAGATGAAGGTATGGTGGAAAAAATGATGATGAAAGAGGGATGAAAGAGGACAATGGTGATGAGTATGAAGAGATTTTACTCTTGGAAATGAAATTAGGGAAAGAAGGGAATAGTTTTGGGAGATTAGGGTTTAGTGAGGGATTTAGGGTTTTATGAGGGAATTAGTTACTTTAGGGGAGTGGGATATGGGGGGCAGAATGATTATAGGTGAGAGAGGAGTAAGGGAATTTAAATGAGGGGAGTGTAGTGAAGAGGAGAATGAAAATGGTGCAGGGGAATAAGACAACAAAAATAACAATTTTGCAAACCTTGGGCAGATTTTCAATTTGACTGTGCAAGGAACTAGGGTTTTATTTTTCACCTATTGAAACACCATGAAAACTGACTATAAACATTTAAATGGAACTTAGGAATGTTAAACTTACTTTTTAAATTAGGTTTGCAAGATTTGGGAGCTTTGCAAGATATTTGAGTGAAATTTGGGCTAAGCATGCAGGTGCGTCACGCCAACACCCAGGTGTGTAGCGCCTTTTTGCAGGCCAGTTTGGGAGGCCTTCCCGGTGTCAAAATTGGGCATGGGATAGCTTGTTGGAAATATTATTGATTATACATTCCAACTCAACTTGAATTTTTCAATTTGGAGTTCATTTTCCCTGTCAAAAGTCAAATATCCCAAGACTGGTCAAAATGTGCAAAATAAGGCTGCCTAAAGGCAGAGTACTATTGCAATAAACTTTTGAAGCTCTTCCTCAACTCCAAATTGAGCTCCTGATAGCTCATTGGAAATATATTTATGTTTATTTATTATTTGACTGATCAAGAAAGTAATTTGGCCAACCAAGCTAAGAGAAATCTTGATTTGCCCAAGGCCACTCCAGAGGTGCAGCAACTCTCCTGAGGGAACTGTATTTTTGACATTTCTCTAAAACCATGACACTTGTGTAAAAATTGAAGGAGGTTTTTCTTACTTGTCCTATTTTAGACAAAAACCTCTTTCAATGTATCCAAATTCATCTTATATTTCTTAGAAACATCATTTTAGTAAAACCTACCCCAATGTGTGGAACAGGGGATTTGTCGAAATGAAGCGAAATGAAGGAGAAAAGGGGCTTCTAAAGTCTTGAGAAAATTTTTGGAAGTAGGGAGGGATGTTGCAAAATATGGGAAAGTGCAATTTCAAATATTTAGTGAGTGGAAGGGGTCCAAAAAGGCTAAACATAGGCCCAACCTAGAAAATTGTCAAATTGTAACAAGAAACTAGGGTTTGTGCGAAAATGAGGAATTTGAGGGATATCAGTGATAGGAAGTGTTTAATAAGGTACATTAAGGATAGGGGAAGGTGTATGAACATCAGGATACAAGTTTTGTTGATGATTTGACCATCCAAGAGAAATTACCTTCAAAACCCTAGGAGATGGAAATGAACCTTACCTAGGCACAACTGAAGCATGAACAAGGTGTAAAATCACCCATTAGAAGCTGACGTGATGATGAAAACCCTCTGAATGATGGTACACTCAGCTGAATGGTGACATGGACTGACATTTGGACAACTTTGAAAGGAGTGAAAACAAACCCTAGACCTAATATCTACTTACCAAATTTTGCTTGAAGACTCACTGAAATGACAAAATTTGACCTTGACACCTTAAAATCACTTTGTAAGAGCATGTTTGATCACTGGAGGAAGGTTTCAAAGACTGACACTAACACTTACCATTTAGGGTAAGTGGCATCCCGCTCAAGCTAGAGATGCAAGTGTTCTACCACTTGACTCTTCAAGGTCTTGATGGAAATATCAACATATAATAGGATAAGTGTTATCCTTACCATTTATTGTAAGTGGTATCCCTCCTGTTATCGCTAGGCAGTGGGATAAGTGTGATCCTTACCTCATAGAGTAAGTGGCATCCATCCTATTTTCTGTATGTTTCTTAGGTCATAGCATTGCCTCCCCACTGGCAGAGTTTCTTGGGTCGTAACATTGGCTCCCCACTGACAGAGTTTCTTAGGTCATAGAATTGGCTCCCCACTGGTAGAGTTTCCCAGGTCATACCATTGGCTCCCCACTAGCAAAGATTCATGAGTCGAACCATTGGCTCCCTATTGGAAAATTTTCTTGGGTCATAGCATTGGCTCCCTGCTAGCTGAGTTTTCAGGGTTGTAGCATTGGCTCCCCACTAGTAGATTTTCTTGGGTCGTAGCACTGGCTCCCTACTAGTAGAGATTCTCAGGTAGTAGCATTGGCTCCCCACTGGAAATTATGGGTGGTAACATAGGTTCCCGATGGATAGAGGGTGGTAGCTTGGACTCTTCTCTGATGTCAAATTCTTCTTCTTTTAGATTCTTGAATGTTTATCATATGAGAAAAGATGAGAAAGGTTGAGTAGAGATAAGTAAAGATGACATTTGATGGTGACGAGATATTTGTGATGGGACATATGTTGCAATTGGTGATTTCTCCTTAGCTGAGAAGGAGTGTTAATTTGGCAGTTTAAGGAAAAACCCCTCCATTGAACATTCTTCCTCATCAATCAAAACCCCTCCTAGCCCTTGGAAGAATATAATTTGGTTAAGGAAAGATATAATTTTAATATGGAAACCTACATGTGCACAAAAAACAATGTAAACTTTGAAAGGGAACTGATATTGTTACCCGTTTCGTAGAGATAGCAAAAAAGTGACCCGATTTTGAAAAGGGGTGATGCATAACACACATGTTTTTTTTAGAGCATAGTTTTGGGCACTTTAAATTTTTTTATGTCATTGCGTTTTAGAATGGTAGTGATTTTCATGCTGACTTAAAAAAGTGGTAATTTTGCATCACGCCCTTTTTTCAAAAGACCTATTTTTTTACTTTAAATTTTCTAATGTATGAAATATAAATAATTATTTTCTAAATTTAGTAATTTTTGAAGTGTCC
>APFE031245412.1:0-19871 GCA_000404065.3 Pinus taeda
TATCGAGGGGATACCTTTGATGACTTAGGATGTCATCTAGGGTTTGAGAAATTTTCAAGTTCTTATTCAACAAGTCAACTTCCTTTTTAAGAAATATAATTTCTTCCTTCATTTTCTTGCATTCTTCATCCTTCTTTGATATAATGATCTCCATTTCATCCTTCTTCTTGGTTACTTCACACGATTGGGCCTTAAGAGAACTGATTTCTGATTTTAACTTAGTGATGTCATCATCCTTTTCTTCTAGTTTGCATATCATGGCGTTTCTCTCCTTTTCTGCTTAATCAACTTGTCCTACTATGAATGTCAAAGCCTCCATCACATTGTTAGTTCCTTGTGCCTTTTCCTTGCTTCTTCTAGTTGAGATTTACGGGAGGAGACCTCTTCCTTGTATTGACCAATATTTGCTTCAATTTTGTTCAAGATTTTGTGCCTTTTTCTAGGTGGCTTGACAAGGTATCTTCCTGTTTCTTTTCCATATCCAATTTATTTGTCTTGGATATGACTTCTTCATGATTTTTTCTCTTGTTTTGATGAAATTATTCCTTAATAATAGCGAGCTCCTCATCTCTTTCTTGTACTTGAAGCTTGATAAGGTCAAATCCATTCCTTGTCATATCCTGGTCACCAACTTGCACTTTCTTCTTAAGTTCCTCATTTTCCTTTTTCAAATTGTTAATCTCTTCCATGACAGCCATAAGTTTGGTGAGGAGATCTTCTTTAAAATATTTTTCATTCTCTTCATCTTCTAGGTCTTCTTTATCCTTGATGTCATCACTCTTATCTTCAGCTTCCTTGATGAGCTCTAGATTTCCTTCTTGTTTTCCATCATTTTCTTGACTAGAGATCATTGTCAATGCTCCTTTTCAGTGAATATCATGAAGTTTATCCCATATGCCCTTCGATCATGAACATTTTTCAAAATTGGCCTTCATAGAATTAGGTAGCCCATTCAAGATTTCTTTCATTTCTCTTATATTATGTTTCTTGGATTCTCCATCCATCATGCTATCAATAATCACCGATTTCCAAAATTAAATGCCTTGAGTCTTTAAGAAATTCCTCATTGTTGCCCCCCATATATCAAAGTTTCCATTGAACAATGGAGGCTTTACAAACTAATTGACTTCAGTTTCGATGGTTGAGGGAGACATATCTTTAGGAGGACTGGAGACTTTCTTCCTTAGCTTCGCCATTTGTGTTCTAATGATCAACCTTCAAGTTGTTAGGCTTTGAGTGAAGGTACTGGCTCTGATACCAATTGTTGGAAATATTGGGGGGGGGGGGTTGAATCAATATTCCTTTTCAATTATTACTCTTACCAGTTAGGTCACTCATATTTAGAACACAAAAATGAACAATAGAAATAAATGTTTTTAATAATA
The DNA here is from genome assembly GCA_000404065.3 of Pinus taeda. Taxonomy (NCBI): domain Eukaryota; kingdom Viridiplantae; phylum Streptophyta; class Pinopsida; order Pinales; family Pinaceae; genus Pinus; species Pinus taeda. The sequence continues at coordinate 1,386 of APFE031245412.1, forward strand.
TTATCTTTATAATGAATCAAGTACAATATGGGTAGGGCTCCAACCCTTGATGAAGACACACAGGTTCCAACCTGGGATGTGCCAAGCACCTACATGGACTTTAGTAAGGCTCTAACCTCTAGGGCTTCGACCCTCTCTTATCCAAGGCATCAACCTTGAGTTTAGGAGCACCAACTCCAATGAAACCAATCCTTTAGCTTTTCTTTGTCAAGATATGTTAGGTTGTTCTTCACAGCTCCCAAAGTCTTCTTCAATGAGCCCTGTCAATCTTCAGGAATCCCTTCACTTAATCTCCACGCCACATCATCAATGACAACCTTGTCATCCAGAAAGTGTCACCACTATTCTTCATAATACCTAATCAATCTCTTCAAGTTACCTCATCATGACATAAACACTACATTATGATCTTCAATACAATGCTTCATTGTGTCTTCAATGAACTACACCAACTCTAAGAATAGTTCTACAGCTCCTTCAAATATGGACCAGGGATAGTCCCAAATATTACTTCAAGTTACCTCCAAAGTTCTGCACCATGACTTCTACAATGCACCAATATTTCAACACTAGATTACCTCAAGACTACTGGACCACTGTTGCAACAAGACTTCAACACTAGATTGTGACAATTATTTTTTACAAATTTCCTTGTACCACACTGCACCAGACCATTGTTCAAATTGTTCCAACATTTCTACACAAGGATTTATACACCATATTGCACCATCTATTCTGCACTACACTTCTTCATCAATTTTGCACCTATGTTCTTGCACCACATGTCACCATTACTTCACCAACACTTCTTCACCACATCTCACCAATTATGCACCATCTATTCAGAAACAATATTCTTGCACCATGCTACACCAATACTTCACCAACACTTCTTCACCACAGCTCAATAATTTTGCACCATCTACAACTTTGCACTGTTCTAAACACCAAACTATACCACTGCACTAAGATTGTCACAGGTGAAAAGCTTCTTCCAAATTCAAGCTTCTAGATAAGTGATTGTTTAAATATTGTGCTTAGAAACTTGTTCTTGCAAGTTTGTTCACTATTCTAAAGCTATTCTAAAGTCTTATATGTCTACAAGATGTTGTTCAAAGATCCAAGCCATTGTGCTACACCACAGCCTGAGGTTTGTTGCAACCCAAACAAATATTTCTCCAAAAAACTTCCTCGGTCTCCTTGCTATCCTTATGCTATCCATAATTCAATGAATAGAATAGAAAAAAGAGGACACCCAAGCCAAGGTAGCATTGTCTAGCAAAAATGCAGTCAAGGGCACTTATCTATAATCTTGTTAAGGTAGCATTTTCAAGGATTTTTCATCACACTAACCCACACTTATGTTGTTGTTACTAGCCTCCAACCATCATTGTAACAAGTCTCCGATAACGCTATCACAACCCTTCAGATAGCAATATCACTGGTCCGCAATAAACACTGTCACAAGCCCAAAAATAAACGTTGTCACAAGCAACCTGTCCAAAGGCACCATTTCCCAGTTCACAATGCAACAAAGTTTGTCAACAAGTCCGCAGATAAATCTAGGTTATTACAATGCACCACTGTAATGATCTTGAGATACAATCCACCAATCCGAGTTTTTCACAATCTGGGAGTTATCAATAGAACATCTTAATATTTGTCTCAGAAACTGAGCCTGTCAATGTGTAATATCCCTGTCCAAATTTAGAAAAACAACTTATGTTCAACTTCTGTATTCTTTTTCTTCTCCTTTTTTTTTATGTTCTCCTTCCTTACAGTTCACGAGATGTGAACTATTTCTCCATGTCCTATATGTTATAATCTAATTGATAGCTAAAGAATGAATTTGTATGGATTAATATATAGTGTCCATGTCTCTTATCAATAGGCTGACATGAGTAGGTCAGTGTAGGTCAACTCACAATCTAGAGGTATAATTTAACTTGTAAGATCAATGTATCTCTCATTATTTGGAATTTTGGGACACATAATATCTTATTAGAAAGGTAAAATTATGCATTTCAAGATGGTCTAGGTCTCATGATGAGATTCTTCCTCTAAGATGGAGAAAAATATTATTTAATGTGACTGATTGTTCATTAGTGTAGAAATGGAGGCAAGGTAAAATGCCTTTGAGTGTTGGGCTTCTTCATTGATTTCCTTCTTAATCATATCCTTGTCTTCTTCAACATATCACTATGTCCTTGATGTCATAGCCTTCTTCATCACCATGTCCTTCTTCATGTCCTTGCCTTCTTCAAAATATTGACATCAATGACAACTAGATTAACACAACTCCTATGTTCCTACATTCAATCATGTAGTTTTCAACCCATACATTCTTTAAATCCATGTACTTCCTTATTGTAGCAATTCCATATCGTAGTGGTGCAGTATTCTAATATTCTGATTACCGACCTTTGATATGACAAGCTCCTTCTGCTTATCCCTTCCCTCTTTCTCACCATAGGACCAAGGGTTGTGACCTGTCGTTTAGCCTTGAGGTGCTAGAGTGGTTTTTATCCTACCGAGGTATATTTTTTCTTTGTTAAGTTCTTAATGCCATTGGTCCTTTGAGTCTTTTCAACTGTGTGTCTGCTCAACATCGAAGTCCCCTCAAAATGCCAGAACTTCCTACCACATGTCCTTCCATACTGCCACATCATACTAACGCCAGATGCCATTGTATTTTATGAGGACCAATCATATTCCACCATGTGTCTTGCTAGAGGGGAGAGAAAAGGGCCTACCCACCTTTGGTTTTCAGAATGAAATCCTTTGTTAATCCTTTATCGGTGTTCCCAATAGTTTTTAACACTATCAACACAGTATGCATATCACAACTTTTTAAAGGATTTCAGCTTAAGAACTTTTGATTCTCTGATTCACTGACCTTCTGATGTGTCTCCATTATTCATGACCTTCGATATATGATGCGTTGATATGCCTAATGCTCTGATGTTTCAATGCACCGAAATGCCTGACCTCCAATATGCGATCGTCGATATGCCTGATGCTCTAATGTTCTAATCGTTGATATCTCTGGACCTCCGATATGTGATCTCCAATATTCGTTCCTAAGGCTTTAATCCTTAAACTTCAGCAAACCATATCTTTTGATCCAAGAGTCCATTTTTGGACTTCCACATATTGTCAGAAAGCTTGTTTAGAGAAATTTCCAATGGAGTGGGCTCAATTTAGCCTTTGAGTCCTTCTAATGCTTGTAAAATGACTAAAACATTCTCCTCATTTACTCTTTGGACAGTTGGAAACACATTTTGCGGTAAGTGACAACAATGTCTCCAGTTGGTGACAGTTCCTTGATGGAAAGGTGTTGAGAACCTGCAAACTAGTAGCCTTCACCATTGGGCATGGATTCAAAAATATATTGAACCTATAAAACCATAAAATCTCCATGGAACTTTATTTGTTGGGAGCCCTCTCCTCGTAAAACTAAACTATAAAACTACAAACTCTAAAAACTAGAAATTAAACACTCCAATAGTGAGCTTATTTATATACAACTCCTACTTATGCATAGGGCTCAATTCACCCAAGTGAGGTCAACCTTCCAATGATACTAGCCCAACATCTGAGTACTAGATTTTATGACATTGTTCTCTTGAAAGACAACAACTAAAACATGCATGCACCACTGCCCACAAACTAATATTTGACTCTCAACTCTTTTAATCTCCTCCATAAACCTTCTATTTGGGCTTGGAATTGATATATATTGTTGCAAGCAAAATAAATATGTTTACATTAAGATTAAAACAATGGAGTTGCAAAGGTGAGAGATCTTCAACCCACACTTCTCTTGCTCACTCGACAGAGGGAACGTCATTAGGGGAATTTTGAGGTCTAAAATGGGCTTCCTAAAGAAATTATAAAATAATAGTGGAAATAATAAAATAATATTATATGACATCATCAAATTTTAGAGGGAAAAAAAGAAAACTATTTTTCAACTCGTATTTTCAACTTATCACCATATAGGTTTACTCAAATTTCGAGTGACAACACTTGTTGGATGAAAAATTTTATTCCTCATCCAAGGAGTACCCATGTTCCATACTTTCTATGGACCCTACTACATGAAAAATGAAAAATACGTGAAAAATGTGATTGCAATAACGTTGTTTCATGTATTTCTCATTTTTCATGTAGTAGGGTCCATCAAAAGCATGCAACATGGGTACTCCTTGCATGAGGAATTAAATTTTGCATTCAATTAGTACTCTCACTTGAAATTGGAGTAAAACCTTAGGGTGATAAGTTGAAAATAGAAGTTGAAAAGTAGTTTTATTATTTTATTATCTTTTAATCGTTTTTACTCCAAAAATGGTGAATCATCCCCCATGGTTGACATAATCATCTTGAATCGTATTGGTTCTTATAAATTTTATTTTGGCTGTACATTTTTCTTAGGAGGCCCATTTTATACCTCAAAATTCCCCTAATGAAAAATTGTCGTACCAAGGAAAAATATTCTGATTCATTCCCCAACAATGCCGCCAGAAAGATGTTGTAGTTTTTCCTATATCATGTCACACATTTGCTTCAAAAGATATAGAAGCCTCCTAGACACATCCTCTGGGTTGATAGGATACTAGTGCCTAGGGCATCAAAATGAGTTCTTTTGAATATTATCTAAAGGCTTTCTGTTGCACTCCATATGTCACATAATTTGGAAAGGGATAATTCAGAGCTTTGTTCAATAGCCCTTCACCAAGGTAAAATCAAGAAAATAAACTGGTAGATAATGGCCAATCTTAGAGATAAATGACTTGGTTTAGGTGGCCAACACACGAAAATATACATATCAACATTGTTGTTGTAGTATAGATGAACAGGAGGAAGGAAAGGAGGGAAATCGATGGAGAGGGCTGGACATAACACAAAATCCTAAGCAACAATCCACAACAGAAATATGGAAGAGAGAGGAGGTGAAAATGCATAAAAAGTGGAGCACGAAGTAAGGTCTCAAGCTCTATGCCTCATAAATACATTTTTCACCGATCAACATAAGTAAATCTATTCTTACATAAAGGTACTATAGGATATCAAGTAAAACAAGTAAATCTGTGATTACACAGGTACTGCAAGATATCAAATAACACAAGTAAATATGTGTTTACAAAAGTACTTCTCACTACTTAGCAGCATACTTACAACTATGTGAGAGTGAAACCAGCAGGTTCATTACACAATTTCAAAAGAGGAAAGACATACATGAAATGATATACAAAGGGGAAAACATATTGTGCATTGCTCCGATTGGAATCAACAAAACTGCTTCATTAATCTTTGAAGATGGAGTCCAAATCACCAGTGCATTACATTTAATAATTATATGTGCCCGAGCACCTTATGAATAAGCAGACTTGAACCAAAGTGGAACCACTCTCTTTGCAAACAGATCTCAGAATTTGCAAAAACAAAATTCGGGCCTCTAGAATGTAGAAATTGGGAACCTAGTGTAAGTTTTTCTTCCCTCTATTTATAAGGAGAGGGGAAGCTTTGAACAATAGTTACAAAATATCTTAGTCAAGATCCAGTTGTCTGATCGACTAGCTGTCTTAGCATGTGATATCTCTGCTGCCCAAAATGATTACAACAGATTTGATTGCTTCTTTAAAATGCAATAGAGTACAAAATAACAAAACATGGGAAAATTGAATAATGACCATAGAAAATATCTCCATGCCAATTCTCGTGATCACCTCCAATTAGGCCATGTCTTTGACATGATGTTCCTCCTCTCTTACTTGGTAAGTTCACCTATCATTTTCACGTTAAATTCTTGAATTCCCCACTTTCTGGAGTTGGGAGCGATCATCTATCAGTTTCTTGTCACAATGCAGAAATAGAGATCGACCTATAAATCTTTCATTACTTGATTGCATGGATATTCATGCTGAGAAATTAATTCTCAGGTGACCTACACACTGGTTCCTAAGTTGCATACTTCCATTTATCTAATGAAGACGTGCGTCAAAGCACATATATGGCCTATATCACCTCAAGGAAGACCCAACACTCTTTCCTGTGGATCATGGTCCTTATTTCCTTAACCCAACAATCTTTGACCATCACCATTACTCCTGAGACCAACTCCTATATTCCCACATTCAATCTTGCAGATACCGACACATACATTCTTCAAAGCCCTGTACTTCCTTATTAGAGTTATTCCATTTCACAATATTCACAGTTGTGCAATATTCTAATCTTTTGATTGTCGACCTCCGATATGACATGCTCCTTCCACTTAGCCCTTCCTGAATTTCTCACCATAGGACCGATGTTGTGACCTGCCACTTAGCCTTGAGGTGCTAAAGCATTTTTTATCCTATCGGGATCTATTTTTCCTTTGTTAAGATCTTAATGGCCTCGAACCTTTGAGTCTTTGCAACGGTGTGCCAGCCCAATATCGGAGCCCCCTCAAAACGCCAAAACTGCCTGCCACATGTCCTGTTGTACATCCACATCATACTGACTTCAGATGCCACTGTAGCTTATCAAGACCAATCATATGATACCACGTGTCTTGCTAGAGGAGATAGAAAAGGGCCCATCCACCTTTGGTTTTGCGATGAAATCCTTTGTTAATCCTTTAACAGTGTTCTTGACGGTTTTTAACACTATCGGCACATTATGCAAATCACAACTTTTTGAAGGTTGTCACCTTAAGAAGTTATGATTCTCTAATTCTCCCACCTTACGATGTGTCGATGCTTTGATATTCAAGACCTTTGATATGCGATGCACTGATATGCCTCATGCTCTAATGTTGTGATGCACCGATATGCTTGACCTCTGATATGTGATCACTAATATGCCTAATGCTATGAAGCTCTGATCATCGATATCTCTGGATGTCCGATATGTGATCTCAGATATATTGAACATCTAATATTCCTTCCTAAGGCTTCAATCATTGAAATTCAGCAAACCATATCTTTTGATCCACGAGTCCATTTCTTGACCTCCACATATTGTTGGAAATCTTGTTCAGAGCACTTTCTGTTGGGGAGGGCCTGATTCAGGATTTGAGTCCTTCTACTCCTTTGAATATGACTACAAAATTATCTGCTTATTTACTCTTTCAACAACTGAAAACACGTTTTGCAGTAAGTGACAACATTGGCTTCAATTAGGGACAGTGCCTTGTTGGCAAGGTGCTGAGAACCAGCAGACTAGTAGCCTTCACCATTGGGCAAGGACTCAAAAATATATTGAACCTATAAACCATAAAATCTCCATGGAACTTTATTTTCTGGGAGTCATTTCCTCATAAAACTAAAATGCAGAACTACAAACTCAAAATACTGGAAATCAAACACTCACATAGTGAGCTTATTTATAAACAACTCCTGCTTCTGAATAAGGCTCAATTCACCTAAGTGAGGTCAAGATTCCAATGATACCAGCCGAGTATCTGAGTACTAGAATTTATACCATTGTTCTCGTCAAATTTAACAACTAAAACAGGCATGCACCACTGCCCCCAAACTGATGTTTGATGCTCAACTCTTTTAATCTCCTCCATGAACCTTCTAGTTGGGCTTGAATTGATATGTTGTTGCAGGCCAAAGAAAGATGTTTACAATAATATTCAAACAATGGAGTTTTCAAGCTGAGAGATCTTCAACTGACACTTCCCCTGCTCACTCGACAGAGGGAATGTAAAAATTGTTGTACCCAACGGAAAATATTATGATTCATTCCCTAGAAATGGCGCCAAAAAGATGTGGTATCATTTTCTATCTCCTGTCACACAATTACTTCAGAATATATGGAAGTCTCCTAGAGACATCCTTTGGGTTGATAGGAGACCAGTGCCTAGGGCATCCAAAAGGAGTAATTTTGAATATTATCTAAAGGATTTCTGTTGCACTCCATACGTCACGTAATTTGGAAAGGGATAATTTAGAGCTTGGTTCAATTGCCCTTCGCCAAGGTAAAATCAAGAAAACAAACCGGTAGATAATGGCTAATCTTAGAGAGAAATGTCTTGGTTCTGGTGGTCGAAACAAAATAATGTACAACTCAAATTGATGTCATAGTATAGATGAACAGGAGGAAGGAAAGGAGGGAAATTGATGCAAAGGGCTGGACATAGAACATAATACTAAGCAACAATCCCCTGCAGAAATATGGAAGAGATAGGAGGTGAAAATGCAAAAAAGTGGAGCGTGAATTAAGGTCTCAAGCTCTATTCCTCATGAACACATTTCACCAATTAGCATAAGTAAATTTGTGCTTACATAGAGGAATTGTAGGATATCAAATAACACAAGTAAATCTGTTATTACACAAGTACTGCAGGCTATCAAATAACACAAGTAAATATGTGTTTACACAGGTACCTCTCACTACTTAGCAGCATACATACAACCATGTGAGAGTGAAACCACCAGCTTCATTACACAATTTTAGAAGAGGAAAGACATACATGAAATGATATACAAAGCAGAAAACATATTGTACATTGCGTTGATTGGAATCAACAAAACTGCTTCAGTAATCTTTGAAGATGGAGTCCAAATCAGTAGTCCATTACATTTAACAACTATATGTGCCTGAGCACCTTATGAACAAGAAAATTGAACCAAAGTGGAATGAATCTCTCTACAAACAGGGCTCAGAACTTACAAAAGAAGAATCCTGGCATCTAAAATGCAGAAATTGGGAACCTAGTGTAAGTGTTTCTTCCCTCTATTTATAAGGAGAGGAGAAACTTTGAACAATAGTTACAAAATATCTTATCTAAGCTCCGGATGTCTGATCGACTATCTATCTCGGTATGAGATAGTTGTGCTTCCCAAAATGATTACAACAAATTTGATTGCTTCTTTAAAATGCAAAAAATACAAAATAACAAAATGTGGGAAAACTGAATAATGACCATAGCAAAATATCTCTATGCCAATTCATGTGATCTCCTCTTATCAGGCCACGTCTTTGCCATGATGTTCCTCTTCTGTTTCTCAATAGGTTCACCTGTCATTTTTTCCCTAACTTCTTGAATTCCCCACTTTCTGGAGTTGGGAGTGATCAACTATCGATTTCTTTTCATAGTAATGAAATAGAGATCAACCTGGCAGTATTTCATTACCTGACTACGTGGAGCTCCATGCTGAGAAATTAATTGGCAGGTGATCTGCACACTACTTCCTAAGTCCCATACCTCCATTTATCTCACTGAAGGTGTGCGTCGGAGCACAAAGATGGCTTGTATCACCTCAAGGAAGATTCAACACTCTTTCATGTGGATCGTGATCCTTGCTGCATTGACCCAGTGATCTTTGATAGTCACCATTACTCCTGAGATCAACTCCTCTATTCTCGCATTCAATCTTGTAGTTTTCAACCCATACATTCTTTAAAGCCCTGTACTTACTTATCAGAGCGATTCCAAATTTCAATCTTCACCATGGTGTAGTATTCTAATCTTTTGATTTTTGACCTTTGATATGACGAGCTCCTTGCGCTTAGCCCTTCCCGCATTTCTCACCATAGGACCAAGGTTCGTGACCTGCCACTTAGCCTTGACGTGCTTGAGAATTTATTACCCTACTAGGGGCTATTTTTCCTTTATTAAGTGCTTAACACCCTTGGCCCTTTGAGTCTTTACAACTGTGTGCTAGCCCAATATCGGAGCCCCCTCAAAATGCCAAAACTTCCTTCCACATGTCCTTTCGTACCACCATGTCACACTTACGTTAGATGCCGCTATAGCTTATCGAGACCAATAAGATTCCGTCTCTAGCTATCTAATAGACTACCTATCTCAGAATGCGATAGCTCTTCTGCCCAAAAATGATTACAACATTTTTTATTGGTTCTTTAAAATGCAACAAAGTACAAAATAACAAAACATGGGAAAACTGAATAATGACCATAGAAACATATCTCTATGCCAATTCCTATGATCGTCTCTCATCGGTCCATGTCTTTGCGATGATGTTCCTCCTCTGTTGCTCAGTAGGTTCACATATCATTTTCACCTTAACTACTTGAATTCCACACATTCTGGAGCTAGGAGCGATCAACTGTCGGTTTCTTGTCACAGTGCATAAACAAAGATCGACCTGGAAGTCCTTCATTACCTCGTTGCATGGAGATCCATGCTGAGAAATTAATTCTTAGGTGACTTGAACACTTCTTCCTAAGTCTCATATCTCCATTTATCTCACTGGAGACGTGTGTCAGAACACATATATGGCTTGTATCACCTCAAGGGAGACCCAACACACTTTCTTGTGGATCATGGTCCTTACTTCCTGATCCAAATTGGATCCATACAGAGTAATCAAAAGAACCATGGTTGTACCAGGTCAGGACAAACTTTAAAAAATTGAGAGTAGCGATCAAAAACACCTCTAAACCAGTGGCAATTGGCAGCTAGCGTGGAACGACGAGGACCTCGGTGAAAGCATGCTGATCGAGGCCCACGGAGACTGCACAAGAGGTGAAATTAGCCCCTGGGAAGCCCAGATTAGGAAACAGAGGGAGCTTTTGATGCACGATTAATGTTTAGTGCTAATCGTGCATCGCTGGGCAAAAAACTTTGAAAATGAGGGGCCCCAAGTGCTTGGAAGCATGGGAGCCGGGAAAAACTGTGGGGAAAAAGGCTAAAGGCTAAGGCGGGACCCATGCTTTAAAAAACGACGGTATTCATCGGGGCATCCTTTGGGGGGTAAGCATATTTGGTGAAAATGGAGTGATTCCACTCAGTGCCCGATGTGTGGCAAGCGGCGGAGAGAGAAAACCGCCACTCATCGTGCACTAACAGTCGAGCAAGTCAACCGCACGAAATGAGCGGATGGCGTTGGATCTGGGGGATTCAGATCTAACGATTGATATCGTGCTCGACAGAGAGAATAGATGTAACAAGGGATTAAGCCATGATTTAAAAGAATTTGAGGTCCGATTTGACTGCCAAGGTGGCGTATGACTCATTCCACAACATAACTGAAGAACTGAACCGACGAAGCAAGTTGGCACAATTCGCAGGAGGACAAGTGGCCGCTCCTTATGAGTCTGATGATGACTCCGAGACAGGGAACTCCAAGCAAAGCTATAGCAGGTGATCTGATGGAGTTGGAAGAGGAATCGAATATCCATGAGCTCGAGTGGCTTTAAAGCCATGCACAAACCAACAGAAGAAAGATGGCAGAAGAATAGAGAAAGTAGACAGAGAGAGCAAAAAAATCAGTGAGAAGACAGAGGGCTGAGCTGACCAAAGGTAGCAACGAGAACCAAAGGGCTTAAGAAATTCGAGCCATCCCTGAGAGGGATCTGTCATGACTGAGCACCACATTGGGCTCCTTCCATTGTAGACCCAAGAGGTCGAAAAGCTGGTAAGGACAAGGGTTTGTGTACTCAAGTGGCTTAGGGAATCCAAGAACCACCCTGCCAAGATGTCCTATGACAAGAGACTCATATTGAGCTCCTTCTTTGTAATTCTCTACTTTAAGACACAATAAAAGAATGGCACCACTGAAAGCTGGATCAAAGATGTAGCCCTGGAGGATAGGGTTTTATTAATTCCTTGTGTTCTTATCTTTGCTTACTGTGTTTCTCTGCTGTCTTCCATTTTCAAGTGTCTATGTATTTGCAATCTGATCGATCCATTGCTTAAATAACCTAGACACACACCAACACAAGAGTCTATAACGCCTCCATTTAATAAATTCTTAACTGAGATCACTCATAGGCTGATTATCAGATCAAGTGGTATCCGAGCTTTAGCCCGTAAGGTTAGACAAGCTTGTGTTGGTTTAGTTGTTGATTGCTCACTAGATCAAAGCTCAAATTAGGAGAAGGAGAGTTGGTCGAAACTAATCCTGAGATTGGGAGAGTCTATCCTTGGAAGACCATGTCATAGGAAGGTTTTGTGGGGCCAGACCCTCAATTCATAGAGAGTTTCCTAGCTATAAAGTCTATGGTAGAAGAAATGTATAGGGACTTTAGAAAGCATAAGGATGAAGATTCATCGGGCTCTAAACAAGATAAAGAAGAAGATGAATCTCATCCCCATGGCCACTCAAAAGGAAAAGGGAAAGAGGAAAACTTTCTCACACCTCCTAATAGCCCTGTGCATAATAAGAAAGCATCTTTGATTAAGCTAGATGTTAAATTTGACTTGCCTATATATGATGGAGAGCTAAATGCTGAAAAGTTGGACAATTGGATTAGAGAAATTGATGTGTATTGTAGAGTGTAGAACATCGACTCAGACAAGAGAAAAATTCAACTGGCAAGCCTACTCCTAGGAGGCACTGCCTTGGTTTGGTGGGAAGGCAGAACCCAAGCTGACATGAAAGGACATGGTAAGACTATCTCTGTCTGGAGTGAATTTGTTTCTTCCATCAAGAAGAAATTCTATCCATTGGCCTACATGCAACAAGCCATGATGAGTTAGCAAACTTTTCCGTAGTTGAAAGGGAAAAGTGTGCAAGGGTACATTCAAGAATTTAGAAAGAGAGTGTTGATTCTAGGGATCTCATTAGACTCACTAGAAACCCTTTTGAAGTACATTGGTGGTCCACACAGCTACATGAGACATACCATCCTCATGTTTAATCCCACTAGTATAGATGAGGTATATATACAAGCTACTCATCTAGAAGCTAGAGGAAAGAATGGAAATCCAGAAGTTGGGGGACCATCCCAACCCACTACAAGAAAGAGCAAGGAAAAAAGAAAGCATAAGTGGAAAACAAGGAAGGCTAACACTGCACAGAAAATCAAAGCTTCATGCACTCACTGTAAAAAGGACGGGCATGATGATGAGCACTGTTGGATTCTGCATCCAGAGCTGAGACCTAAGAAGTCTGAGGGCAAGAAGAAGAAGATTGCTGCAGCTATTTAGAAAGATTTGGGGTCAGACTCGGGAGATGAAACAATCATTGCAGCCACAGGTATAAAAGGTAAGAACTCTGAAGAATCTACTAGTAATTTTGCACAATCTATTATTGATGAAGAACATGAGAGAAGAAGACATGAGCTTTTCCATATTCGAGTTGTTTCCAAATATCAAAAGATTGATACTTTGTTTGATAGTGGCTCACAAGTAAATTTGATTTCTGAAGAAATTGTAAAGAAATTGGGATTAGCAACTACACCTCACAAGAAACCATACCCATTAGGATGGTTGAATGATAAAGCACAACTACAAGTGACTAGACAGTCTAAACTCAAGTTTTCTTTTGGGTCAGCATTTGTGGATGAAGTTGAGTTAGACATAATTCCTTTGGATATATGTGGAATTGTTTTAAGGAGTCCTTACTTTAGATATCATTTTGGGATTCAACTGCGTTAAGTAAGTCATTCAAACGTATGACCATTTCCATGAGAGGTAGTCGTAACTGACTAATTTCTCATGATTTATGAATAGTTCACTTAGCACTCATTGCATCGGGTGATGCTCACAGGAGTCCTTACTTGTATGATAGAAAAGCTCTTTTCTATAGAGCTGAGAACAAGTATCTACTTGTTAAATATAGAATCAAATATTTTGTAAGAGCTCATAAGCTCAAGAATAATTATACTCTCATAAACTTAGGGCAAATGAAAATAATGATAAATTCATGCAAACAATCCTTACTGATGGTTGTAAAGGAAAAGAAACCTGATAAAACCAATTTATTTGAGGACTGTAATGCTAAGCAGCAAGATGATATAAAAAAGATTGTTTCAGAGTATGATGTCCTATTTCAAGAACCTAGATGTCTGCCACCCAAAAACGAAATAGTACATGATATTATTTTGTAGCAAGATGTTCCTTTGCCTAACATTGGAATGTACAGGATGTTTGCTTTAAAGAATGCTGAAATCAAGAAGCAGGTGTTGGAGTTGCTCGAGAAGGGGTTCATTAGGCCTAGCACATCACCATGTGGTCACCAATTGTTTTGGTGAGAAAGAAAGATGGCTCGTGGAGAATGTGCATTGGTTACCGAGCACTGAGTAAGATAACAATAAAAAATCGTTATCCCCTTCCTCGCATGATGATCTTTTAGATCAATTGAAGGAAGTTGTTTATTTCACCAATCTGGACTTGCACAGTGGATACCATCAGGTCAAAGTTGCAGAGCAAGATGCATGGAAGACTACTTTCAAAACAAAAGCAGGGATTGTATGAGTGGCTGGTTATGCCTTTTGGCTTGACCAATGCCCCTGCTACTTTCATGAGATTAATGAATGATGTACTCAGGCCTTTTCTTTATGATTTTGTTATTGTGTATCTAGATGACATTCCGATCTTTAGTAAAACGTGGGAGGAACACTTGAAGCATGTTAAGCAGACATTAGATGTTTTGAAAAGAGAAAAAATTTATGTTAAACTCTAAAAATATGAATTTGGCAAAGCATCTCTAAATTATTTGGGTCATATAGTAGGGGGTGGTGAATTGAAAATAGATCCCTCTAAAGTGGCAGTCATTGTAAACTGGCCTAAACCCAAGTCTGCTACAGAAGTGAGAAGCTTCTTAGGAGTAGCACAATATTGGAGGAAGCTTATCTCTAACTTTTCCTCAATTGCAGCTCCCTTACATGCTTTGACAGGATTGAACAAGGTGTTTCAGTGGGGAGGAAAAAATCAGAAATCCTTCAACACCTTGAAAGAAAATATTAGTATAGCACCTGCACTATCACTGCTTGATCTACAAAGACCATTTGAGATCCAAAAGGATGCCAGTGACTATGCCATGGGAGTAGTGTTGACACAACACGGTAAACCCATATGTTATCATTATGAGACTTTTAATCATATAGTAGTTAACTATCCTACATATGATAAATAATTGTATGCATTAGATCAGAGTGTGAAAAAGTGGAAACATTACTTAATGGGAAAAGAGACAGTAATACATATTGATCATCAGCCACTTCAATATCTACACTCCCAAACTAAGTTGTAGCAATCAAGACATTACAAGTGGATGGGTTTTCTACAATAGTTTCATTTAGTCATCAGATATAAAAAGGGCATACATAACAAAGTTGCAGACATGTTATCTAGACCCATTATAAATTCATATATTATACTTAAGCATAATTTTATACTACATGAAAGTTACATTGAACAATATGCTCAAGATATAGACTTTAAATATGTATATACAACTTTGAGTCAAGGAAAAATGGTAGAAGAATTGGATGATCATGTGAAGGACCGAATCTTATATCATTGTGGGATACTTTGCATTCCACAAACAGAGAGAATAAAGATAAGTAGAGAAGCACACACTTCTCTAATATCAGGTCACTTTGGGGTAAGTAAAACAATTGCACAGCTGCAAATTTTTTTTTATTGGCCAAAAATGAATGAGACAATTTCTAGATGTGAGAGGGTGTACTATGTGTGCTAAAAGAAAGCCTAGTAATCGAAAACTAGGCTTGTACACTCACTTACCAGTTCCTACTCACCCTTGGGAAAGTGTTTCCATGAATTTTGTTGGGGGACTGCCTAAGTCTAGAAAAGATCATGATTATTTGCATGTGGTTGTGGATAGGTTCAGCAAAATGTGCATTTTGATACCTTGTAATAAGCATATTACAACTGAATAGACTGCAAAACTGTTCTTTGAACATGTATGGGTTCATTTTTGGTTACCCACTTCTACTGTATCTGATCGAGACATCCGATTTGTGGGGAAGTTTTGGTCAAGTCTGTGGGGACTGATGGACACCTAACTGAAGAAGACCATAGTTTTTCATCCACAAACCAATGGCCAGACAGAAGTAGTTAATAGGACAGTGATCCAACTACTCAGAGGATATTGCAATAAACATCCTAAGCTTCGGGATGAACACTTGTGTTATGTGCAACATGCTTACAACAGAGAAAAACATTCTTCTACACAAAGATCTCCTTTTGAAACATGTTTTGGTTTCAAACCAAGGTCTCCTTTACATCTTGTCTTGGGTAAAGATACCACCGTTGATGGACGTAGTGATGTGGACAAGGAAACTAGGTTCATTAAAAAGATCCAGGAGATCCACCAGGCAGTACGAGAACAGCTGGAAAAGAGCCAAGCCAAATACAAGGCAAGGCATGACAAGCATCGACTGGAGCATATTTTCCAAGTTGGTGACAGGATGCAAGGTGAAGGTAAAAAGCTAAAGCCTATCAAGTACGGACCCTTCAAGATACTTGAGAGGATCGGTGAAAATTATTGTCACCTTGATCTACCAGCTTACATGCACATCTACTCAGTCGTAAATGCAGATTGCTTGAGATTGTTTGAACCTTCAATGATTGAGGATCCTAAAGAGCAAAGTCAATTTCCTTCTATTGATGACCTGCTACCTAAATATCTGAATGAATTGCAGGAAGAAATAGTCTTGGACATGAAGGTGAGGACAACACACATAGGAGATGTTGAGTACCTCAGAATTGGACTCAAAGGTTTGAAGCTGAGCAGTGCAAAATGGATTGATATTAGACAAGTGAGACAACAATACCCTCACTTAGTCAATGCCTGAAAAACCAACGTTTGGTGGTCCAAAAGCTTTTAAGTGGGAAGGTCGTGATCCGAATTGGATCCATAAAGAATAATCAAAAGAACCATGGTTGTATTAGGTTAAGACAGACTTCAAAGAATTGAGAGCAGCTATCAAAAACACCTCTAAACTAGTGGCAGTTGGCAGCCAACGTGGAACGACGAGGACCTCGGTCAAAGCGTGCTAACCGAGGCCCATGGAGACTGCGTAGGAGGCGAAATTAGCCCTTGGGAAGCTCAGATCAAGAAACAGAGGGAGTTTTTAATGCACAATTAACACTTAGCACTAATCGCACGTTGTTGGGCAAAAACCTTCGAAAAGGAGGGGCCCCAAGCGGTTAGTCGCATGGGAGCCAGGAAAAATCGTGGGGAAAAAGGCTAAAGGCTAAGGCGGGACCCGCGCTCTAAAAACTGACGATATTCATCGGGGCATCCTTTGGGCGGTAAGCAGATTTGGTGAAAACGGAGCGATTCCACTCAACACCTGACATGTGGCAAGCAGAGGAGAGAGAAAACTACCGCTCATCACGTGCTAACAGTCGAGCAAATCAACCGCGTGAAATGAGCGGATGGCGTTAGATCTGGGGGATTCAGATCTAACAGTTGATACCGTGCTCGACGGAGAGACCAGATGTAACGAGGGATTAAGCCACGATTTAAAATAATTTAAGGTTTGATTTGACCACCAAGGTGGCGAATGACTCATTCCATGATGTAACTAAAGAACTGAACTGATGAAGCAAGCTAGCACAGTTCGGAGGAGTACAAGTGGCTGCTCCCTGTGAGTCTGATGATGAAGCCAATACAGGGAACTCCAAGCGAAGCTGTAACAGGCGATTTGATGGAGTTGGAAGAGGAATCGAACAACCATGAGCTTGAGTGGCTTTAAAGCCATGCACAGACCAGCAGAAGAAAGATGGAAGAAGAACAGAGAAAGTAGATAGAGAGAGCAAAAAAAGCAGTGAGAAGACAGAGGGCCGAGCTGACCAAAGGCAGCGTTGAGCACCAGAGGGCTTAAGAAATTCAAGTCATCCCTGAGAGGGATCTATCATGACTGAGCATCACATTGGGCTGCTTCGATTTTATACCCGAGAGGTCTAAAAGCTGGTAAGGACAAGGGTTTGTGTACTCAAGTGGCTTGGTGAATCCAAGAACCACCGTGCCAAGTTGTCCTGTGAAAAGAGACTCATATTGAGCTCCTTCTTTGTAATTCTCTACTTTAAGACACAATAAAAGAAGGCCACCACTGAAAGTTGGACCAGAGATGTAGCCCTGGAGGATAGGGTGAACTCTTTATTAATTCCTTGTGTTCTTATCTTTTTTTACTGTGTTTCTCTGTTGTCTTCCATTTTCAAGTGTCTGTGTATTTGCAATCTGATCGATCCGTTGCTTAAATAACCTAGACACACACCAACAAATGAGTCTATAATACCTCCATTTAATAAATTCTTAACTAATATCAATCATAGGGTGATTATCAGATCACTACCTCGACCCAACGATATTTGATAATTGCCATTACTCCTAAGACCAAATCCTTTGTTCCTGCATTTAATATTGCAGTGTTGACCCATAAATTCTACAAAGCCTTATACTTCTTTATCAAAGCAATTCCATATCGCAATCTTCACAATGGTGCAATATTCTAATCTTCCAATTGTCGACCTCTGATACGATGTGCTCCTTCCACTTAGCCCTTCCTGTATTTCGCACCATAGGTCGGAGGGTCATGACCTGCCACTTAACCTTGAGCTGCTAGAGAATTTTTGATCCTGCCAATGGCTATTTTTCCTTTGTTAAGTGCTTAATGGCCTTGAACCTTTTTGTTATAGACATTTTTGGGCACTGAAACCCCAATCATAAATGTCCATAAACTGAGGGCTCCTAAGTCCCTAAAAGTGTTGCTTCACTACCTAAAGGAACAAGGTCAACTGATTACATCATCTCCTAGAAGTTCTCCACTAAA
>APFE031245426.1:13185-39793 GCA_000404065.3 Pinus taeda
GTTGGATTCATTTCTTCTTTATCGATGTGATCTTTCACTTCTTGAACCTTTTTCTTCTTGATATGTCCTTCTATCTTGCGATTTTGAGGAGTGGTAATTCTTGCCAATGCTTTACCAGATATGGTCAGAATAATTTATTCTTTCTCTGGGGTTGTTTCTTGGTGTATATCTTCTTTTTTTGATGCTTCATGATCCTTTTCTTCCTCCTCTTCATAATCTATGTAAAATAATTTCTTCTCAGCTCACTTATGAACTTTAGTGTATTTTCTATCACAATTGTAATAAAACCCTTTTTCTCTTTTTTCTTCCAATTGTTGTCATGTAAACCTTGTAGGTTGTGGAAGTATAGGAGAAAAAACACTTACATAATTATAGTTGTGAGTGGTGGGATTCCTTGTTTCCATAATTTCGCTTTCAATTTTTCTTGCCAACTTGAATGCCTTCTCCAATGAATCAGATTCCCAAAGATGAACCTCATGTTGAATGTTATACTTTAAAGTCCCTCTGAAGAAATCAATCCTTTTCTTCTCTGGAATATCATTTACCCTTATATTTAATTTTTGAAAGTTCTCAATGTGCTCTACCATTTAACCCTTTTGTTCGAGATTTATCAATTGGATAAAGAAGGCATTACTATTTGTATCCTCATAATGTGCTATAATTTCTTCTGTGAAAATTGACCAAGTGACAAGTGCTTTATGAGAACAAAGCCCTTTATACAATAAAAATTTCTTCGGTTCTAAATATAAAGATGCAATATGTACCTTTTGTAACATTTGAACCTCATGTAGATCAAAATATTTCTCCATATGTAGTATCCAATTTACCGACTCCTTGCCATCAAACTTCCTCATGTCTCCTTTTCTTGAGTTTAGGATATTGATCTTGAAACAACTGTACCTTTGTAATTTTGGATATCCAAGTTCTTAAATTTCATCCTGCGGTATCCCTATGGGTCTTGTTTCTAACCCTGCAAGTCTGATCAAAAATTGATTCTCCAAGAAAGAGTTATGCCCAATCTCCTAAGATGACATGATTATATAATGTTTCAGTAGAGCGAACTTGTACAATGTGCCACGTGTCACTATTTTGACCTTAGGATTAACTACATTCCATCCTCTTTATGTAAATTCTTATGAAATTTAA
The DNA here is from genome assembly GCA_000404065.3 of Pinus taeda. NCBI lineage: Eukaryota > Viridiplantae > Streptophyta > Pinopsida > Pinales > Pinaceae > Pinus > Pinus taeda. The sequence goes on from APFE031245426.1 coordinate 14,332, forward strand.
GCTTGTTGCTCAGAGATAAAGTTACGATGATTTTCCCAAGGTTGCCTCTTTAGAATGTAATTCGAGAGTGTCGAAACCCTAACTTCCTCAGATTATATCTCCGAAAATATAGTGAGACAAGATATGAGATTTGGACCTAGCTTCATCATGATTTTTTCTCAATTGGGTTTTAGTTTTAGATTCTGAACCTTTGTAGAAAAAATATTATAGCGAAAGATCCATGATGGTTGGTTTGAGATGAAATTCTGGAGCTTGCAAAAACCCCAACTTCCTCAGATTATATCTCCAAAAATATAGGGAGACAAGATCCGAAATTTGGACCCGAGGTTTAGACTGATTTCTTCTCAAATGGATTTTTGTTTTAGCTTCTAAAATTTTGTATAGAAAACGTTATAGTGAAAATACCACAATGTCCTGTTTGGAGCAGCGAAACCCTAGAATCCAAAGCTCTGATACCAAATGTTATGAAACCAGCTCACAAAAAGATAGAAAAGATAGATAAAAACCTTCAAAATAAGCCTCTTTGAGGGGGAAATCTCCTTTAAATTACACAAATGAACAATTCTTGGATGTTACAAATGACAAGACCTCCTTTCTATATATAGGAGTCTAAGGGGTCAAATATAATGAGAGCCGACATAACAATAATAATGTAAGGGCACAATAATAATAATATGGGGATTACATGGGCACAAAAATATAATAAGGGGGTTGTACTAATAAAAATAAGGGGTTACACTAGTAGTATAGGGACCTAACACTGCTACTCTTAAAGAGGTTACATTAAAATGGTTTATGGGGTCACAGAACACACTATTACTTCCGGGAAGACATGAGGAAAACTTTTATTAAGTATCAACCATATTGTAGGCCTAGAGATTCAATGGAAGATATTTTTAGGATGTATCAACAAAAATATGATATTTTGGAAGAATACTTAGAATGGTTTCTTGACAACTTACAAAAATCCAAACAGCATTCTTTAAATCCTGATACCATTCGAACATTTTTTCTCAAAGGAATGTGAGATCAGTGTCTTGATATTCTCAATGTGATGGGTAAAGGACATATTTCATGCTTACCATCCAATGAAATTGTTGAATTATGTCAGAAGTATTCTAGAGTTGGAGCCAAAATAGGAAAAAGAGATATAACTTCAAGAGATTCTAAATCAGCAACAAGAGGAGTAACAAGAGCAGAAATAGGGAGTTTGTTAGAAAATTTTAAAACTAATATTTTGATCACCTTAGGAACACAGGTTGATGTATTGAAAGCAAATAAGAAGCAAGAAAATGAAGAACACATATTATCAATCTTTTGTCCTAAGTGGAGGAAGAAGCATCCTTTATGAGAATGTCCTTTGGATAATATACATGTGTGTGGACTTTCTACAAAAAGTCATGTCACAGATGATTGTCCAACAGTAAGAGAGTTGAAAGTAGCCCAAATAGAAGAAACTCATATGGAACCAAGAAGAGCTTGTTAACCACATTTTATAGGTACATCTCAACAGTTTCCTCAACAAATTCCCTAGATTTTTCAGTGTCAAAATTTATGGAATACTCCTATGCCATGGCAAACTTGGCTCTCTCAAACTCAAAACCAAGGTTGGAGAGGATATTCCCAACCATATCAACCATTCTATCCATATAAAGTTTGTCCTCAACATCCATATCTACATCCTTACTCTCTGCAACCATACCCTCAACAACCAAGCCATTTCCACAGTAAAATCCTCCACCCTTACTAACACAACCACATCAACTTCAACTACCATCTAACCAACCACCACCCAGACCAACTGAATTACCAGCTCAGGCAATAGAAAATCTCAGTAATAGAGTGAAAAGGCCAACATATAATGTGGAAGAAACAACATTATTTCCTACATATTTTATTCTTACTATTCAAGACATCCACTTGAGGTCTGGAAAAGTTCTACAAAAGGATTCTCCACGAATCATAGAAGAACAAATTAAAGAAGGATAAGAATATGAAAAATCTAATCCAAAGAATCAAATTCAGAAAAGTAAAACTATTATGACTCAGACATCACCTTTCCCAAAAAGGTTAGTTGATATAAAAATGGGGCTCTTAAGCTTCTTGTCTCACTTACAAGAGCCTCTCCCACTTCCGAAGCTTGAATATTCCCAAATCTTAATGATTAACCAATGCATAATTAAATATGTGCTTGAAAATATGCGTGTATGCTTGTAATTTTTTTTAATTGATTATGCCTTAAATTCTATTGTTGTGCTGTAAATTGATGTGCTCAAACTGATATACAAATATACATAATAGTAAATAAGTAGCAAAGGCAATGTAGCAATAAAGCAGACACATGAACAACAATATTAATTTTCAGTTCACCCACAACTCTTGGTCTACATATCCATGAGCTCTAGCTAATTCAACTAGGCTCCCTGGGATTATGGTATAAGTCCTTTTTACAAGCTCTTGGCTCAACTCCTATTGTTTTTACATAGAAATAGTGGGTTCAAACACCATGTTATCCCCTGACTCTTGAAGCTCTAGCTCTTAGCTCTAGCTCTTGGCTCTAGGTTCTAGCTCTCTGGCTCTGGCTCTGGCTCTGGCTCTCTGGCTCTCAGCTCTAGCTTCTTTCTGCCTTCTATCAATTTACAGCCCTCTTGGCTTTTCACTTGGCTTTCGAGTGACTCCCTTAGCTGCCCTTTGCTTCTGTGCTACCTCTTTCACCTTAGCTTCCTGCTTAGGCTTCCTTTTAGCATCAAACTCTCAATAATCAACAACAACAACCAATAATCAGCCAAAAACCCTTATTCTTTTTCATTCTATGGCTTTTAAGCCAAATCAGAACTGTTTGTTCATTGTCCCTCTCGGGCTCTCTGTCTTCCTGCCACAGTCCACTCAATTCCCTTCTCTAAGCATTAGTAATCATTGCTCAACACCCTCAGGGATGAATGCCACCTATTCTATAATGGAATGGGTCATCGGCGCTTGAAATCCCTCAATATAGCCATTCTCTGCTTACACAGGAAAAATACACCAAACACTGTTCACCAGATTTGAAATCTTCATAATTTTGCTTTATAACACTATCAAGTCTGCCTGTGAATCGCTATTGCAAGTTGCAACTGGCATGTCCCTTTGTTGTTGAGTCCATCCATTGAATCACATATATAACATATAACATATAACATATAACCACTCCTCTGTAATGCACCAATGCGATATTGCGATGTGACAAGTTGCAATCGCAGATTGCACAAGCCCGAGGTCTTTCCCATATGATAGGGTCTATGCCAATGCTGATTATGATCCGCTAATATTGGCGATCATGGTATCACATCAGCCTAGTCCCATCACATGTTATGCCTATGATTGCCTCCGATAGCCACTGCCGATTGCGACTGTTGATCGGATATGGACTGTTGATCGGCCAAATCCGATAGCTCTTGTTCACTGTTGACTTAAGCCTCTAATAGGCTCGATTTCATGGTTTTCTTCATGCTTTTGGGTTCTAATAGTGTAACTCGCATTTTTTGAAACTTCCCTTTTTGCAATGATTTTGGCCTTTTATGAGGATTTTTAGAAGGCTTGAATATTTAGAGGGTTTTTAGGACCCACTTTCAAGTGATTTTGCCTCTTTTTCCAAAGGAAAAAGGCAGCTTCATTTTATGATAACTTCTACATCTTAAATCAGTTTGCACCCATTCAAGTTGCAGTAGATTCAGAATGAGGCGGTCTCTGCAATAAGGCTAGTTCCAAGAACTTCTTTAGACTTTCGTTTTCCTCAGTGACGTACAATTAGACTTAGGAGTCTATCCAAAATCCATTTTGGATCATTAGTAGAGTAGAAAACTTCAATTTCTCTTCCTGAATTTGATATATTAGATGAATTAAAGAATTATTATGTCAAAATTCCTTTGTTTCAATATATAAAAAGATATTCCAATCTATAAAAACAATAAAGGAATTATGTATTAAGAAAATTGGTAGAAATAAAAGAGATCCACCCATAATCCAAGTCATTGGCAAATTAGCTAGTCTCATGTTTGCAAAATCAATAATTGAAAAGTATATTGATCTTGGGATACCTATGATTACCATTTCAATCAATAAATTTTCAGTTCCTAAAACTTTAATTCATCTAGGAGTTTCTATAAATGTCATGACAACATAAACTATAATGTATTTAAAATTTCCAAATATCCAACCTACTACTACAATTTTAGAACTAGCAAATAGATATCAAGTTGCATGGGAAGGAATACTTGAGGACATCATTGTTTCTTTGGATTCATGGGAGTAACCTATAGGCTTTCTGATCTTGCAACCAAAAACAAATCTATGAGGCCATCCTTAAATTCTTGGCAGACCATGGTTTTCCACAACAAATTCTTTCATTGGATGCAAAACATGAAGCATGATCATAACACATGGAGATGAAAGGAAACATATTACGCTCTATCCTCCTTGTTCAATATCCTTCTTTACTATCATGGCCTGATGACCAACAAGAAGAAACTCAACATGTTTTAAGCATTAATCAAGCCTTTAATTTTAGAGAAGAAGAAGAAAATTAGGATTTAATATAACTTTTTATCTGAGAACCTAATATTTCTGAGCAGCTATGAATAACACAATATGAAGTGACAAATAATCTTTTAAATCAATGTTTTTAGGAAAATTGTACTATTCAATTATTGCAGAATTCATTTGAAAGCATTTTTCCTGTAAGATAAATTACCAATTCTCAAAGTAAAATCATTGAAATCAATCCGAGAAAGAATCTAAATATTAGTAATAATCTACAATCATCACAAGAACAACAGGTAATTACATTTTCATAGAAATATTCCAAAGCTTTTGCCTAGGACTATATAGACATGCAAGGAATTCAACCGAAAACATGTATTCACCACATCTATATTGCTAATAATATCAAATTAGTTAGACAACCACAAAGAAAAATGAATCCAATGATGAAAGATATAGTTAATGAAAATTTGCAAAAACTATTACAGGTACGATTCATCTACCCTATCTTAGATAGTCAATGGGTTTCTCCCTTAGTTGTGGTATGAAAGAAAAATGGAAAATGGAGAATAGGTGTAGACTATAGGGAACTGAACAAAGCAACATTGAAAGATCATTTCTTATTACCATTCATTGATCAAGTACTAGATTCACTAGCAGATAGGAAATTATTCTCTTTTCTTGATGGATTTAATGTATACAATCAAATTAATACAACATTTATAGATCATGATAAAACTACATTTACTTTTCCTTGGGGAACATATGCTTATAGTACTTTACCTTTTCACTTATGTAATGCACCTGCTACATTTCAAAGAGCAATCCTATCTATCTTTGCAGATTTTATACATGAATGTGTTGAAGGGATAATGTTGGGACACCACATTTCTTCTTCTAGAATAAAGGTAGACCTAACAAAGATACAAGTCATTGTAAACTTAACGCCACCAACAAAAAAGAAAGAAGTAAGAAGTTTCTCGGGATATGCAAGCTATTACAGAAGATTCATTGAAAACTTCAATAAAATAGCTTTAACCTTGTTCAATTTACTTTAAAATGACATTGAGTTTCAATGGATTTCATATTGTCAAAATGTATTTGAAAAACTGAAAGAAAAATTGTCTATAGAACCCATTCTCATAGGACCCAATTGGTCATTTCCATTTCAGATATATACTTATGCATCAGTTATAGCTATAGGAGAATCTCTAGGACAAAAAGAAAATTAGTTTAACTATGCCATTTATTTCAATAGAAAAAATCTAACTCCGATAGAATTAAACTATATAGTAACTAATGAGAAATGCTAGTTGTTGTGTATGTAGTCAATAAACTTAGGCATTATTGAACAGGCTATCAAGTGTTTATCCATACAGATCATTCAACCATTAAATATGTAATGAATAAAGAAATCACCACTGGCAGAATTATTAGATGGTTGTTACTAATGCAATAATTCAAGCTCACTATTCTAGATTGACTAGGAAAAGATAATCAAGTGGCAAATTTCTTGTCAAGACTTCACTCTCCTAGTGATCTTATTCTTGTTTCAGACAACTTTCTTGATGAACATCTATTTTCTATAACAAATAAAACCCCATGGTTTAAAAATGTAGCTAATTATTTATCATCTGGAATATTACCATCTCATTTCACTAGCAAGCATAAAAGAAAATAATCAGAGAGAGTGCTAGATATAGTTGGGTCAATGGTGACCTCTTCTATACTGGTCCTAATTTTTTGATAAGAAAATGTATAAGGGAAGATGAAATTCTTGATACTCTAAAAGCATGTCATGATGAACCATGTGGTGGCCATTTTGCAGATAAATGAACAACATACAAGGCGCTCAGGCTTGGATACTATTGGCCATCAGTTTTCAAGGACTTAAAGGCTTATGTCAAAAGATGTGATAATTGTCAAAGAAATGGAAGACCTATAGTATCAGATGAGATGCCATTGAAACCACAAGTACTTATAAAGCCATTTTAACAATGGGCTCTTGACTTTGTGGGACCTATTAAGCCACTTTCAAATGGAAAGAAGTAAATTTTAGTGTGTACAGACTATTACAAAATGGGTAGAAGCAAAAGCAATGGCATGAGCAACAGAAGTAATGAGCCCCAAAAATGGATAATTATATGGGCTCATTCAGCCTCCTAATTTGACTTAATCCACCAGTCTCATTAGTTTTTGATTATATTTATGCTAATAGAGTGAATTGGGTTAGTCATTATGCCAACAAGTCTAATGTGTGATTTATGCAGTCTTTTTGGTCAATTTGGAGACAAAATCAAAGGTTTAAATGAGCACTTGGCAGCGAAATTCGTGGAGAGGATTTGTAGGAAGGTGTTCCCTTCATTTATGAGCCCTTACCTCAAATTCTCCACCATCAGCTCAGAGTTCAAGGGCCATGATGCAGGGTTAAAACCTTACGAAAACCCAGAATCACACTCTTCTCCCCAAACACTTATACATCAAATTCTTCGTATAAAATTCCCGCTTGCTGGAAATTTCATACTATCTTGTGGAAGATTAAAATTTCAAAACAATGGTTCAACATACATCATATTCCCACTTCAATTAAATTCTAACCATAATAACACACAATTCGCTTTGGACTTACCACACACACTGCTTCATGCTTTAAATCCATTTGACACCGTTTAACACTTTTATGCCCATTTCAAATTCACCCCAATAATTACCGATCTAGTCGATCCGACCCCTAAGTTAACTTGCAAATAGTCGATCCTTAACTTATTCATAAATTGTGTTGATCGCTCTTACCAACAGAATGTTATGAAAATTCTTGCGCTCAGATCCACGTCTTCGAGGTTCCTGTCTATGAATCACTGTGGCCCTGTCCAAGACATCAATTCACAAACTCAAATCACCTGATCCAATGTTTCAGATCGATTTCCCTTTCACTGTTCAAAAACGTTCCAATTCTAGTTGACCTGACAATTTAAAACACTTAGCAAATCGGATAGTTCGATATGCTATCAATATGACGTTCAACTGCTCTGACTCGATATCATTACCTTTGTGCAATTAAACTGACATTTAACTGCTCTGAATTCAATCTGCCCGATATAATAACAATCGGTGGTCTTTTGAGTCACTACTGCAAACATTACAGTGTTTTGACACTTCTATAATTTCGATGCGATACCATCGGAAGTCACAAATCACCGAAATCTTCTAATACCCAAACTGTCAACCATTATTTAGCACCGATGCGATATTTCTCTACAGATCCGATCCGATTCAATCGGAAATCGGCTAATTCAAAGTCACCTCCCCATAATCTTCATGATATATTTTTGATTTAATACCATGTCAACCCAATCCATAAAATTCCGCTTCTAGATCTATGGTTATATGGCGCGATTTGATTTACCTTCCCTCTCTTTAATGCAATTATTCGACGATCTTAACAATTTTCCAACCTAATTATAATAGCATTGAATGCTATTCAAAATAGTTTTAATCGATACAAATTCGATTATTTCTGTATCACTCACCTCCTGTAAGTGTGATAAAGTCCTTTCTCAAACTGAAATTGCCCCACCATTTGTGCTTCTAGACGTAGTTCCTTATACCATAATGCCGCTCCTCATCGTCTTTTATTGATCATATGCCAATTTCCACCGGGATTTAATTTAAGCACTCCATCATACATTTCTCACCTGCTTCCACACATTGCGAACACAGTTCTACAACGTTGTATACACTTTATACAATCTGCAATTACAACCGACCTGATGACAAATAACACTACACATTCTATTTTCTATCAGTTTTAACATCACAAAGCATAATTGATATGTTCAAACCACAATTATATTCCAAGAATGAAACAAATTCTCTCCCTTTCTTCCGCTCTGAAGTTCGTTGAAGTATTTCATGCCATTACGCTGTGTTACGACTTTCCTCAATTACAAACTTCAACAACAACATGTTGCATTGAACGCAGAATTCTTAAAGGTTAATTAAAACTACGGATCGAACACACTTCAGCGATTTTTACACACAGGAAGGAAATACGTCAATTCTCACAAATTCATCGTCTATGGAAACTTAAGACAGTAATAATTTATTCATAACAGAGTAAAAGACAGAGTTTTTATTATAACAATCCTACAAATAATGAAATCTATATTTTTTTTTTAATCTACACAGTCCTCTAATATGAGCTTTCGGTCGACCTCCTCACACCCACTAACACTGTCGCTCTGCTCTTTTTAAAATAATGGATATTGCACATATCTAATTTAACCATCTCCTCCACATTTGGAGGAATAAATTCTACTTTTAGAATTCACATCCTATCCTAATCTAAACAACTAGACTACTTGGCTAGATCTCCACGCAGGGAGGATCATTTTCCGTTTATTTCTAATTTTTGTTTAGAATTAAGCCACTCTATTTAATTGAAATTAATACAATATTAAAAACCAAATCTTCCTTCAACTTGTATTAGCCACAACATGTGACCATTCCATCACATTGCTGGCTAGGTCTAGATGCTCCTGCATCAGACTCCCAAAGTTTAAATTAACCATGATCTCTTGATCATGCATTTCTGGTTTGCGTCCTCCTGGATCCCATACTTGATTTGATAGCCTGTTCTTGATTACTGTTGTTGTTGTTTGTCCTTCAAGTCTCTGTCCAATATGTAGTAATGCATCACTATCTGTTGTTGTCCTTTCCACATACCTTGCTGCTGTTTTGCTCACATTAATTTGCAATTCTCCATTCCTTGCTTCAAATTCCAGCATACCTTCCATTAATCCAATCTGTTCTTCTTGGTTCAGATTGACTTCACATTGCCCTTTTCCTGCATGTAAATCTTCATCAAAATTAATGAACTCAATAAACACAAATGCTTTACCTAGCTTCCTCATCAAAAGATTCAACTTATACAAATCTGCTATCTCATCTAGAAGTTCTCTCAAAAGTTCTGTATCATCTTTACTAACTGCGTTGTTCACAATATTTGTATTTAATCCTCCTGCAGTCTGGCTTTCTTCAAGATCAATGATCTTCAATGACTCAGTGTATCCTTTGAATTCAATTTTTTTTTTTGCCATCCTCCTTATTCTACATATGACTATGAGTAGTCATTTCTTCAACAGTCTTCAATAACTGTTTGTCTTTCTTCAAGTTAGTGTGACCTGTAAACATACAACAACCTTTATTTTTCAAAATACAATACCTTCCATTTTCTTTTGATGCTTCAAGCACCAATCCTCCATCATAATTATTTTGGATTTCAGTAGATCCTTCTTGCTGTGACCCCATTTATCTGAGTCTTTCTTTCTTCAACAAATCAATATGAATTTGTTCAAGTTCCCTGATCTCATTCATCAGCTTGCCATTCCGCCTCTGTTGCAATAGCTTCCACTTCACCCTTTTCTTCAGTCTCCACCTGTATCTTTGGTCTTCACTTATCTTTCTTTGTACTACTAGACCAATTTCTGGTTCTTCATTCTGCTGCCAGCTTCTATACTTCTGCAATTTGATGCCTTTCTCAAATTCACTCTCATGTAGCTGATCATTCATTCCAAATTTCTGGTTACTTCCATATTCATCTTGCTGAATTAATACTTTTGTCTCCTTCATGAATCTGAGGACATAACTTCCTTGTTGCTCCTGATCTTTCATCTCTCCTTCATATAATCGCTGCTCAATTTTTTTGATTTCAGCATCATATTTATTAATGATGTCTTCTACACCTTTTCCTCCATCAGGGTCTGTAAACTTTGTTTCTCTTTTAGGTTCCTCGAGTAATCTTTCCAAGAATTCTATCTCCTTGTGAATCTCTCCAGCAGAGTATTATAACATTGAAAGGAATATAATGAAAAATCAAGTTGGTAGTCCCGGTTTTGGGATCCAGGGGAAAATCTCTATGTATATTTTTTTTATATGTTATGCTCTCGCTATTGTTTATTTTCTATGTTTTAGAATTTGTATGTAGGTAATTTCTGTATAGGGTTAAAACCTACAATGATTAACCCCGTAAAATCATTGGAATGGGTTAATTTTTCATAAAAAAATTATTATAGTATGTTCTTATCAAGAGTGTACGAAAAGACTACATGATAAGTTGTGGATGATAAATAACCCTAACAACATAAATGGCTGTAGAACCCTTTAAATTTGTAATGGATATAAGAAATAAAACCTACAAACTTCCATATCTATGTACAAAAATCAATTATATAGCATAAAGAAATAAGAACTATAGTGAATAATAACTCTGAAACAACCAATGGACAAGACAAGAATGTGAAATTGTCATTATATTATGTAACCCCTAGTGAAAGGAATAGGTAAAATGTGACCAGTCCCCATCAAATGGGATGGGTTCCTGGTTGTCCTAAATGCTTTAGCTTTGTAGAGTCTCTCCTCTATACAATGTATAAACCCAAAAAAATGTGTGTGTAGATCTCAATGGGAACTCAAGGATAAAAAGAAATGGAAGGTGACAATGACAATATTCAGAGCTGCAATAGTGAGTGCAATAATGAAAATAATTGAAAGTGAAGAATGAATGTAAAACCCTCAATTTTATAAAAAAAATATTAGGTTATTCTCGAATAATGGAAAATAATAAAATATTATTAACGAAGTTGTAGGCCTAACCACTTGGAATATTTTATTATATTTTGTTGGAAGGAAAAAATATTTAATTTGGTCAAATACTTTTTGTTTGTTATGCTTGGCAGAACCATTTCATTTTCTATTAAACAAAGGCAAATTTACACAACATAGGTTGGCTAGATGGGCTCAACTTTCTCTCGAGGGAAACCAAGTCTGTTGGCCACCTATCCACATTTTAAGCCAACCACAAATAGTAAAGTCTTAATCTCTCTAGCCAAGATATATATGTCCATGTTTCATGTCCATACACTAGATAGCTAACTAAACTTATACTTGCATGATGAAAATTAAAAGCTATCTACATAAAAAAAAAATAAACATGGGGAAGAGACAAGCCCTTCTGCTCCTCTAGGGCCAATTCCATAGGTATCGAGTCCTGAGTTGTTGATCTAGGAATCTTATTCAGTTCTAAGATGCATGGGATGTGATGATCAATTTTGTCCAACTCGATTTCTTGCTTATGAAGATGAACTTGAATTTTCTGCAAGTCTTCCTTGTAGCTCAACATACCTTGGAGTGTCACTACCATTCCTACCGAGATTTGTTTCATTGCTTTGCCCAACAGACTCTTCAACAACCAATAGAGGTATGGAGTCTGTTTGAACTACGTAATTCTTCCTCTCCTATTTCTTGGGTTTGGGACTAAGGTGCTCTAGTTGTCCATATCCTCCTCTATCTCATTGACCTGTTTTATTTCCTCCTCCCACTCTTCTAATATTTTTTGGATTCCCTCATTAGTCCCTCATGGTAAGCTACAACACCTTCGATGATAAGGTGTTCTACATACTTTCTTCCCCAGTGAGTATTTGATGTACTTCACTATTTATCCTTCTTAGGATCCTGTCCATGCCTTCCTCATCCATCTCCTCTCACAAGAGGAGCCATATCAAAATTTCCTGAGACTTGCTGACAACAACAGTTTGTCACTCATAAATAGATCACTGTAATTTGGTTCCTTTCCTGTATTGAATTTCTGGCTAAGTGAGCCAGACCTTGATTCTCCTTGACCCTTAAAATATCGGGCCTAGAGTTAGGATTGTTGAAAGACAAGTCCCCAAATTGGGTCTCACTCCAGCCTCCCACTATCACTCCCCTCCAACAGAAGCCAACCCTTGCCTTGGCCAAGAGTGCAAGCATACCCACATCCTAGCAGAATTCCAAGCATAAATTGGAAACTATTAAACATTGCCACTTGCTTTCGTATCTTGAGCTTTCCATTCTAGGTCCCTGGTTTTTCCAAAGCCATAGTGGGAATTCCCATTAGCCTGACAATTATTTTGGCTATGGTTGTAAGGTCTACCTCCTATGTACTCTGTTGACTACTCCTACCTTCCCCCATCTTCCATCTCATTTCTCTCACCCATTTTCCCTCTACGGTTAGCCCCACACTAGACTCAATTTATAGAACCCAGGTTTTCCAAACCAAATAGCATAAGGTCATCCCATTAGTAGCGACAGGAAATACCCTACTGGCGTAGGATATAGACATAGAACGAGGCAATTGCCACCAATTTCCTACGCCATTGCCACCAACAGTTTTCAACCCCCTATGTAATCTTCCTACTTTCCCCTCTCTCCTACGAGCAAAACCCAAAACAGGACATCATTGCAATGGAGGAGCAAAGAAAAAAACCATACCTTAATGCAATTGTAGGTCATCTCTAAGATTGGCATTGAAAGAGCCATCTCCTTCCCCTTCCTCTACAACACCTCCTTCTTCCACAAGAAAAACACTAACAATGTTCTCTTGCTTGTCGTGCTTACCTTTAAACATTACTTCGCCTCCTACCCTACCACCTTTCTCACCACCCTTGCATGCACTCATGCCAATAGTCACTACATCCATCATCTTGAGTGTGTGGGGGGCAGCAGTACATGCCTCAGAGGTATGTATCATTACTATATCAAGGTTGTCCTAATCGCTGACCCGCACCCCAATCAGGGTCTTGTGTTTTTGGAGGGCTATTCTCCTGGCTTCACATGCGACCATGCTCTAGTATTTCCACCAAGGTTTTAAAGGTTGCATTGCAAGGTTGAAATGGCCACAGTTTTTCTAGTGAATCATTTAGGTGATTGCATCCCCAATTGGAAAGAAAATATGCCCCTTTATTCCCCTCTCTTCTAACATGCCTGAATATAATGTAATAAAACTTTGGAATTATTTCCCCTATCTCTTGGATGAGCTGTGTTGTCCTTCATCTTTGGCTGAGATTGTCCCATTTGGTACCATTGTTAAGATTTTCCAATGTGTCTATGATGAGGCTTGAGTCTCCTTCAGCCACTGATTTTCAATACCCCATTCTGATAGAAATTAGAAGTCCCTCTTATGTTGATGAAAAATCCGCCTCATTGTTGCTGGATATCCCATATGAGTCATCGTAAATTAGTTGAGTGTTGGCTTGGGGGTCCCTAAAGAGGCCACCTAGGCCAGCCTCTCTTGGGTTTCCTTTAGACGCTCCATCGAAATTAAGCTTCATGAATCCTTCTCTAGGAGGACTAAAGTGCGTCTAGAATGTCAAGCCTACTCGGTTTTCTTTCCAAGATGAAGATGCTAGCATTTAAGGTCATAGATTGAGTTTCTGGAGGATTTGAGCATCTTGGGGTGGCACTTTCCAATCTTCCTATTGCATTGCTCAATTAGAATTATTTCCCTAATGTTCTGGACTATTCGTTTCCACACCTTCTCCTGAGCAGTGGATTTATTCTTAAAAACTCTATGTTTTCAGTCTTTCCATATAGTTCATAGAATAAATCCTAAGGCCAAGCCCCATGCTCGATTTAATATCGGGCTTGAGAATATATGGCTCCTCCAGGGGAGTATTGTTTCATTAATACTATGTTGATCATGATCCATTATTTCAAAAAAGCCTTGCATTTGCCTCCACTTCTCTTTGGCGAATGGGCATGTATTTAGTATGTGTTCCATATCTTCTCTATGTTGGTGACAGAGCCAACAAAATGCAATTGGTCCTAGGCTAAAATCCATCCTTTACAGACCATCCAAAGAAAATTGGTGACCTTAGGCCACCATCCTCCCTTTAATATTTTTTTCCAAACGATGTCTTGCTCGTCTTGACCTTGTCTTGCTTGAATGTCAAATACATATTTTATGGTGAAGGTTGCTTTTATGATATTCCCCCATCTGATAATATTAGGATCATTTCGGATCATTAGGACTAATATTCGTAGGTGGACTAATTTTCCATGTTTTTTCCAAAAGAAAGATTCACTAATTTCCATATTTTTATAAAACGTTTCCCCCAAATTATACAGTACACCCTTATTTTAACTTAAAAATAGCCAAAATACTACGTATACTAATACAATATCATTGGAAATCCAAATATTTCTACAAAAATATCACCAAAAATTTTACAATTTACATATTAGGGTATGGTAAGATTCGCCAAGGTTTCTAGACTTTAGGATAAACTTCAATCCTTAAAATTTTCATTGAATTCGTTAATTGTCTCGATCTCAGTTCTTGTCTAGTGTTGTCCATTGGTCAGCCTCAATGGCCTAGTCCAAATCTTCCTTCTTCTTCGATCTCCTCCAACTTCCCATTCGTTGGTCCTATTTCCATGATTGCTCCACCAAGTGTATGTTCCTATCATTGGTATATTGGTATATGTCCCTGAGTTCTTGCCTATCGATCATTTGTTCCCTTTGATGCTAGGAGTCCATCCAAAATCTTGTTTTTTTTTTTGTTTCCATTATGGATCTCCCAAAAGTCATGCTAGTTTATAAGCTGTCTATTTTGGGCTGCCAAGTTCGACATTGTCAATCCTTTTGGAGGGTCTCGATATCTCAGGATATCCTCGGTTATCTTAGGCATATTGTATTTTCTTGTCCATCATTGTTTCCATAGGTCCCTTCCACCCCCAATCCATCTCCACCAAATTTTCTCTACTATTTTTTTATTCAAGATATAGAGGTCTCTAAGGCCTAACCCACCATCCATTTTCTTTTTTGATTCAAGATATAGGGGTCTCTAAGGCCTAACCCACCATCATAACTAGTGCCCATTTTCTGATTTGTTGAGCCCCTCCCCATAAGATTTCTTGGAGATAGAAACCATTTTGGAACGTGCCCTTCTGGGGGTTTTCATGCCTGAAAGTTGGTAAACGGGTACTGATTACAACACAACTTTAAGAAGGATTGTCCTGCCAGCTAGGTTTAGGAATCAGAAGGCCTAACGACTTAGCTTTGCTTGCAATTTTTGACGGATTTGTTCCCAACAAGATAATCTTAGAGGGTTATCCGATAGGGGCATACCAAGGTATTTAGATGGGATATTTCCAGTGCTAAACCCTAGGATATTAGCTAGATGGGTCTTGACATTCCCTTCGGTATTAAAGAAGAAAATACAAGATTTGTCATTGTTTATCCTTGTCCCTAAAGCCTCCATAAAAGTGCTAAGAATTTCTTTTATTCGACAGGCTTCCTTCATAGAGACCTGGCAGAATAGCATGATATCATCTACAAATTGTTGATGGTTGATAACAAGGTCATTACCCTAGATCCTTAGTCCTCTCAAACTAGATTCTATGACTTCGTTTTTGATGTACCGGCCCAGCCCTTCTATGGCAATAATAAATAGAAAAGGAGATATTGAGTCCCCTTGCCTTAGGCCCCGAGTTGGATTAAAAGTAGAGGTAGGAGTCCCTTCAACAAAATAGAAATGATAAGGGAGGAGATCATGGTGACGATCTAGTTTATCCATATTTGGGCAAATCCATAAGCTTTAAGAATACCCGACAAATAGGCCCATCTAATCCTATCTTAGGCCTTGGATAGGTCAAGCTTAATCATCATACCTACAAGCCTTTTAGCCTTGAGAGAGTGTACAATGTCTTGAGAAGTGATGCACCCATCTAGGATTTGCCTACCTTCTACAAATCGTATTTTCTCCAGAGAGATAAGGCTCGACAAGAGAGGCTTAAGCCATTTTACAATAAGAGTAGCAAGGATTTTATAAATAACATTACATAAGGAAATAGGATGAAATCCTTGAAGATCTTCATATTTAGAAGTTTTTGGAATCAAAGAAATAAAATTAGAGTTCAGGTTGCGGCATACCTTTTGGTTTCAGTGTGATTCCTCTACTACCTCTAATATATCTTGTCCCATGAATTTGCAAGTGGCTCGGTAGAATTCAACAGTGAACCCATCTAGTCCCGGGGCTTTATTCTTCTACATTCCATTGACTATCTCTTCTACTTAGTCCAAAGTAGCATCGCACATCATGGCTAGGTTCTCATCTCAAGTTACTAGTTGGGGTATGTGTTGCGTGATTCTTTGGATTGCTTCCATTCTATTCTCTGGAGGTTATGAGAGTAGGTCTTTGAAGTGGTGTCCTAGGAGCTCCTCTATATCTTCATGTTGGACTCTTTGATGCCTTTCCTCATATTTTAGGGAAGAGATTCTATTGTGTTGCCTGTGATGAACCGTGGCTTTATGAAAGAATCTTGTGTTTCTCTCACCTTCCCGCAACCAGTTTACCCAAGATTTCTATTCCCAGAGGATCTCTTCCTATTTTCTTCTTTCCTCCATCTAATTTATTAGCAATCCTTCTTCTTTGACAAGCTCTTCAAATATCCCTTCCTGTATGATTTGTTGATACACCTCCATCAAGTGTTTGTTTATCTCATTTTGGTCATTCATGATGTGTCCAAATTCTTCTTTCTTCCATTTCCTAAGTTTCTTCTCTATTTTTTTGAGTTTCAGTTGGAAAATATGCATACAGTTCCTTCCTTGTTGTTCACTCATTTTCCACCATTCCTCAATTATTTTAAGGAGGCTTGAGTCTCTTACCGAGAAGACTTCAAACCTGAAAGGTCAGTTCTTAGGTATTGCTTTTAGGTCCACTTCTAGTTTTATCGGCTAGTGATCCGACCCCATACATGGGAGGATCGAGGATTCCATGAATATATTTTTTCTTATACCTTGTTCTGAGATTAGGAACCTATCTAATCATGACTTGATTTGATGTACCTCTCCCCTTCTATTGTTCCAAGTATGAAAACCATTATTTGTTGGCATGTCAATGAAGTGCAGATATGATATGATTTCACCAAAAGCTTCCATGTCCGCATCCACTCCTCACATTTCTCCCTTATTCTCCACTAGGTTTGTGATAATCTTAAAATACCCTCTGACTATCCAAGGGTCTATCGGGTATAGATTCCTCATGTTTGCAAGATTTTTTAGGAAATCTCCTCTTTCTCCCGGGATATAAGGCCCGTAAATACCTGTAAGAAACACCCATTCTTTGGATCCAATGTTTCAGAATTTACCTAATAATATTCTTGGAAGGTTGAACTAATCTTCGAACCAAACTTCTTTAGGATTCCATATAATCACCAATCCACTAGCACTACCACTTGCATCCTGGGCCATAACCTAATACTTGGGTTTATATTTTTTCAGAACCCCTTTCAGTTTTCTTTCACTAATTTTAGTTTCCTATACTATCATGATACTAGGCTTACCTTTCTTCAATCTCTCTTTAAGGTACCTCTCTTTTCCTCTATTGTTGAGGCCTCTATTATTCCATGATGTAATAATCATTTCAATAATTTCAAGGGTTTTGAAAGACCTCGAACAATGGAACTACTCTTCCATAATTTACTGGTAGCTCTTCAACCATCTGGATGGATTTTTTCATTGTTCTCCTACCCCGCTTTTGTCCCCCCTTTTCCTAGGGTTCTTATATCTTGTCCTTGACTGACATGAGACCCTAGATGGTCTAGCTGGGCTATGTTGGTTGAGAATTGTTTGTCTTTATATTTATTGAAAGTTTCCTTATAGATTTTCTTATGATCTTTAGGGATGAAGCATTCATCCAGACACCTTCATTATTGCAGCACATGTTTCATAATTTGTTCTTTAGCACTCAGGTCCTCTTTCGGGTTATAAATCTCCATTAGGTTTTCCTTAATCGTTTGCATAGTAGCCTCATTTCCTTGGATCACTCATGCCTCCTTATTCTCTATCTTATTTGCCTCTAATTCCTTTTCTTTCAAGCTTTCTGTTTCCATGGTGCTATCATGGGTGAGCTCCCTCATTTCATCCTCCTGTAGAACATCAAACCGGTTAGGGGCTCTTTGTTCTTTCTCATTTTGACTTTATCTCTATTTCCATTTCTATCTCAAGTTCTATTTTCTCCTTTGCACCTCCTAAAAACCTTCCCCATCTTCCTTTGCCATCGTTTCCCCTACCCTTTTCTCTGTAGAGGGATTCTCCTTCTGGTTTAGCGGGCAAGCCTAACATAAATGTCCATATTCGTGGAATCAACGACATCTGAAAGGAATATGTTCATAGTCTAGAGGTTGTTGCTATATCTCATCGTGGTATTGTAGTTCTATATAGTCTCAAATTGGCTCAATGATATTCATGTATACACAAATCTGAGCATAAGAAGTGTATCTACCTTCTCGTGTAGAGTTTACAAATTTGACGAAGGTTCCAATAGAGTTACCATTTCCTTCAAAGATTTATTAATCCTAGAAGTCCATTGGTATACCAAACAACCAAACCCAAATTGGGGTTGCCAAGAGCTTTTCTTGGTCTAGGTTGTAACATTCCTCCCAATGTCTATTGAAAAGACCCATGTTGTTAAAGGAATAGGGCCCATCTTCAAAAACCCTCCTTTGTCTTCAAGGTTAGAGAAGATCACTGTAAAAAACCCTTTTTCCCCAAGCTTGAGATCAATGTTCCCTTTAGGCTGCCACTCCTACAAGATCCATTTGATCGGTTCCTTCTTTGTGTGCTAGGCCCCGATGAATTTCAAGATAAGGGCATGGTCCTTCAAGTATTCTCGATATTCCTCTAGTTTGTGGTTTGGGATAACAAATATTGGTTTTTTAGTAGCCCTCAACAACAATTTTCCTCACAAGCCGCTTTACATTTAACTACCAATACCATTATTATTTTTCCTCTTCCTCCATTGTTTCCAGCTGCTCCATGCTATCTAGATTCGCCTGCTGCAATATTTTGGTAGGAGCGGATGTCTCCCCCCTGCCATTCCACTCATGGCTTCTATCAACAGGTCTGTTATAGGTTGATTCTTCTATCCTTTTTTCATTTGAATGCTTGCAGAGTTGTCAGGGTGGGGTAGAGCTATAACTAGGGTCTCCCACACCTCTAATTATCCTACATTAATAAATCAATCCGGGAACGTTTTGTTATTGCAAAGATTAACTCAATCCGAGGCTATTTGTCCGAGTAATGCTTAGTAGTATAGCGTTCAGAAAATACAAAAGTAAACAGATGCTAAACTATAACTAAATTACTCCACACAAGACAATTTATCAGTCAAGGGTACGGAAGCGATAACTCATCCCTCTAGAAACTGATAGAAAGGAAATTAGAGCATGGACCATAGGTCTGGGAGCTAGGCAGCGTCTACTGAGGCTCACTACAGCCTTAGACCTTCTCTCACACCAAAACAACAAAGGCAAGTAAATAGAACGACAACTAGTAAAATGGAACAACAAAAAGGAAATGGAACAGAAGTAAATGGAACAACAGTAAATGGAACAACAGTAAATGGAATAGCAGTAAATGGAATAGCAGTCAAAAGAACTAAATCTCACGAGTCAAAACCAACTTACTCACACTCTGCTATAACATTCTTATCTCCTCAAGAAAACTGGATGGAATATACTTTATGGAACAACACTCATTGATGAATTACGGAACGACAATAATCAACCATATATGCACTCCTCGCATTAATATAGTAATCTAACAATTAAGGGTAATATAACTATGTTTCTAAACAGAGTAACATTACTTTCAAATTCCAATAATTGGGATTTAAAATGAATCAAATGACAGTAATATTCACACAAACGCTCTGTAACAGAAATAGCTGGTTTGAGACTAAAAACATGCGATTCAACTCTGAAGAGATCCAATTATACGGTGCAGAGTCATTACACAGATTTTCTGAGAAAAACCATTAATGTATTGATCATAACAGAGCATATCATAGCATATGAAAGATATATCAGATTACTGAGTAATAAAGATAAGCAAACCACGCATAAATCACATTATAATGATACAAAAGCAAGTGTCCTTCGAAGCCGAGCCCTTAGCTGCCAATGGTACACTGCCTTAGGTTACTCCAGACACAAAGACGAAATAAACACCAAGTCTTTTATATTAACGCATCAACAAATGTACAGTAAACCAGGTCTCAGTGAGACTCGATGATTAAGGTTTTGTCTGAAACTGAAACAGGAGTCCCCTTGCTCAACGATGTTGTTCCTTTATATAAAAGTAACGGCGGGGATATCTAGGTAACAAAGATAAGCGAAATAGCGATCCCTCAGGATCATAGATCCCGAGGGATTTGCCAATCTGTTAATCCTTTACTTTTCTTTCTCTCTTTCACCGAATTGGTATCCCTCCTTCCTTTCCTGGGTTATTCAGCTTTGATTTTCTCAATCTCGTTTGCATCCGTTCCCTTCTAGAGGGACAACAGTTATTCCTCCTCTGTTTTTCGCTTTTGGATGACAACTCCTTGCTTCCAACTTTCCCTGTATAGAAAAACAACAATTATCAATGGTTGAGCTTCCCATGTTAATTCTTACACATTTTATTAAAATGCTTTATCTCTTTGAATTCATAATGCGGAAAAGGTTACAAATATTACTGAAAAGCCACTAGATTGTTTGTCAAAAGCATACCTTTCAAGTGCTCCACACACCCCCCTGCTTACCTTGTTTCATGCCCTCATGAAAACATTATAGTTGACATGCAAGGCAGTAAGAGAATAGGTCGGAGACGGAACCTCGTGAGGAGGCCGACAACCGTGATGAGCAACTAGATTATCAAAGAACTGATGTATTTGATCTGCAGGAATTTCATACAAGGCCTGATATGTGGGTGCAGGGTGCCAAATAATTGGACTATGAAATCGATACCCCAACCAGGATGGCCCTGCTTGCAGAATACGTTCCCCATAAAGGTTCAATCGGCTGGCAGTCAGCTCAAAATTCTCGTATTTGAATGGTTCCCTGAGCTGGATGTTTGGGCTAGAGGTCCGGTATCAGAATTTTGCAGCATCGATAGCAAGGTCTTTAATAATCAGAAAATATTCCAGGCTATGTCGGATCAGGTCTTCGTGCATGGGTCCTAATATCTCGATGACACCCAGGGTCCTCATAAGGCTCCTATGCTCTCTCCATAGCATCACTGGGTCTCCAGGCTCGGCTCGCACCCATAAGTCTAGGCTATTCTCCTGTCTTTGAAAGGTGTTATAAGCTCTGAGCCATTTCAGATGATTAACCCCAAACGAAATGAAGGCTTGCAATTGTATGTCGCCAAAAAAAGGGCCAGGATTTAAGTCAGTTTCCTGGTCTAGCATGAGGTTGTGCAAGTAAAATTCGCACAATAATCTTTGAACCTTAATCCCATAATGCTTGCAACAATCTATAAAATCATTAACAGTATTGATGTGGATAGGAGCACCTGCCCTAACGACTTTTATTTTTAATCGCAAATATCGTTCAAGCAAAAATAAAGCATAATTTTTAGCAAAGGGCCCTAAAGGTCAAAACGTCATTATACAAGCAACACACAGTGTCCATCTGCTTAATAAGAATATCTAATCGACGAGTTACCTTGGCAACCTTTTCTTGCTCCTTTTTCCATCCTTCAAAGGCCTGGCTCTCGAACTGACTAATATCCCGAAGTTGCTGTTGTAGTTCTTCGTATTTCTCCCGGGGGACTGTTTTTTCTCTCAACTGTTCAGCTTCTTGCTGAGCTTGCTTCATCATTTTTTGCAAGGTCCTTGTTTTTGGATCCTTTTTCCATAGAGCCGTAGAGGCTGGGAATTTTACCTGGACCTTTTTGTTATGTTGTTTGGAGTTTAGAACCCGAATTACCCCTGAGGGTGGTGCTTCTGTTTGGGTCTTCTTGCTCTCTTTTTATTTCTTAACACGAATGAAAGGTTGTTGTGGTCCCCCTGTCATTGGAGCATCTTGTTGTTCCTCTACCTCAATTGGAATGTCCATCCGTTCTTCAGGGTCAATTGGAACAACAGTCTGTCCCTCAACATCATTTAGAACAACAGTCTGTTCTTCAATGTCATTTGGATCAGCAGTCTGTTCTTCAATGTCATTTGGAACAATGGTCTGTTCTTCGGCAGTAGGTCTTCTAATGGGGTTTCAACCAAAAGAGTAGCTATAGGTCTGTCGTCTTCTTGTCATACGAGATCTTTCTACAGTGGCCCTCTTTCTTTTCCTTGCGGTCCTTTGTATCCTCAGGTTGGCTTTCAGAATTCGAATTTGCTGTCGGAGCTTGGCTATAACGCCCAGCAACCTCTGTTGTTTCCTCCTTAATTTCTTAATCTCTATTGCCTCGGCAGAGGGTTTATGACTGGCCCTTAAATCTGCTCCTTCTCCGTCTGGAATTTCTTCCGGTGTCTTGGGGACAGATTGTTCCTGATTGGTGTCTCCTATTTCATCATCATAAACGGGCAGGTTTTCTTCTTCTACCTTCTCTGCATGCGCTTTCTCAGGTATGTCTTCCTCCGAGGGTCCGTCAGGGATGCCTACTGTGCTGGAGGGTTGGCCATTCTCCCCCATATTGGCCAGGACTGCTGCCAATTCCTCTTCACCCACAGGGTCCTGCAGCGGGCTGCCCCCTGGCTGTACTACTTCCTCTTCTTGATTGACCTGCTCGGTGGCTGCCTTGGAGTGTTTAGCTTCTGTTTCTATTCTAGAGTGCTCGTCACCTTCCTCAACTCCTTCTCCAGGCTGCTCATCCTCGGCCCCGGATTGCTCAGCGTTTTCTTCGGAAGGTCCTCCTTCTGGTTCTGGAGGTTTTTCCGTAATCTCGATTGGCTGGGTAGTGGTCCCCTGGATCTTTTCCAGCCTTCCTCGTATCCGGGCCAGCCGGACTGATTTCCTTGGTCTCTCAGGTTGTTCGGGTGTACTAGCAACGTGTTTCTCTGCTACCAATTCTCTGGGTTCCTCTGGTCGTCCGAGTGTATTAGAGGATTGTTTTCGTTTTGGAGCAACATGTTTTTCTACTGCCAATTCTCTGCGTTTCTCTGATCGTTCTGGCATGCTAGAGGAATGTTTAGGTTTTGGGGGTGGTGCAGCCAATCCCCCCTCGACCATTGCGATGAGCTCCTCCCAGCTGCTCTGTTGTTGAGTGATACTATGGCTCACTATCAATCGAATCAGTCGATGGTGGCTAACGACTGCTTCTATGTGCTGTGCCTTTTTCAGGCTTCGGGCCGCATCATGTAATAACGAATTTAAGAGTGCAGGGAGATTTAGAGAACATTTTCCTTTCAAAACAGCTAAGAGTTCCAGATGACACGGTCTTACCACGTCTTTCCTCCCTTCGCAAGTGATGTAGCTCTGCAATATCTTTGCTAACTCAGTCCAAGGTTCCCCTAACGTTGCCGGCAGAACTCCCTTCCCTTTGACTGTCAAGCTTTGGCCTTCATCCTGGAAAATCTCCATAACCTTTTGTAGTCTTTCTTTCTTCAGCGTCCATACGAGTCCGGCAGCTGGTAGTCCCGAGACTTCTGCAATGATATCATCCATGACTGCTATCCGTTTTTTCTCTTACTATGGAGTAGTTCTCCTGCAAATTTTGTAAGAATTCCAACGCCACTGCTTCATTCGATTCTCGTAGGTGACTGAAATAATTCAGCCACCCTGCGTTTTCCAGGATCTCGTGGGCAGCAGCGGAGACTGTCAACTCCTGAGGTTCGCTTCGGACTGTCTTTCCCCCCATGATTCCACTCAGAATTCTTAATGGAACAACAACTGCCTGTGTTGTTTGAGACGCAGAGAGGGTGATCGTCGCAAATTTTTGGAAAAGAACAGAGAGCATGCAACAAAAAAGGATCGTGGACGGCAATTTCCGTAAAATAGAATTATCATATCGTTAAACCATGCCATACCTTCATACATTATCTTGCCCGAATGGTGTGCTGACATGTAATCCATGGAGTAATGAGGTTACCTCCCCCCAGCGATCTGATAGGCTGTCCCCAGCCGTCAAATAGAGGAGCAGCAGCCATTCGGAAATTAAGTCATAAAGAAACAGCATATGAAATTATGCCATGTTTTAGAAAAACAACGAAATACCAAAATCGAGGCAAAAAGGTAGATCACGTTTTACATAAGAGCCTGCGTGATATAATGAGAGGCCGGGGGATGGGAGGTCTGTCAAGCGTACGAAATCTCCAGCGGTCATTGTCAGTTCCGTTGCCATGATTGGTGGTAATGAGTATTCATGCGACATATACATCAGGGCATAAAATATGATCTATTCAAAGGTTATAAGAGATGAAGAAGTATTGATATCATACCTGTTGGTGTAATCATTATGACTTCAATGCCATTAACAGAGCTCTGCTGCCAACAGGTGTTCATAACCTTGGCAGAGTTGTTTATTTCACCCCTTGGAACCATGATCCTTTGTGTGTATTTTGAAGATTGCTTTGTCAAAATGTAGGCCATTATGCTGGCTTGATAACCAGATAGCCATAATGCCATTCACAAGGTAGGTGTGAAACGTGGGCAGGCTGGCTCGTGATGAGACCCCCTGTTCCAAGGTTTGTTTATTTAGTATACATTTGGACCATATCCCTGGTGTGGTGGCCGTAACGGGAATGCCACTTCGCTTCCATCCTTATGATCATGGTAGGATGGCTCTTGATGAGACCCCCTATCCTGCATTTGACAATTGATAATTCATATTTTCTTTTTCTTTTTGCAGAGAACTTTTTATTTATTTATTTACACATAAGGGTGGTTCCGCATTCCTTAAGAGCGGGGAATGGTGGAAGAATTCTTATCATCCCAACAGACAGATATAAATCCTCTGCTCTTACTCCTAGGTAATAATCATAAAAAGAATTTTAGGGAAATCGTCATGATAAAGATCACCAACCCGAGCGACAGTAATAAGACAATGACAATGAAGATGAAAAGTAAGTGTGTCCCTCCTCTTGTCCTCTTATCAATACTAGGCTTTATAAAGATAGCGATTTATGATATGCTCACTTCGGTATATCATGATTTATGTTCATTGCATAAGTCCATGGCTGTATCTTAAAGACTTGGGAGATCATGGGCGCAAAGCATCCTCAATAAGAGCAAAAACATGCCGATGGTGTTCCTCAGAGAAGAATTCATGCAAGCAAATACGTGGGATGCTATTTCTTTGAAAGGAACAACAGAAAATTGCGAATGTTGTTCCTTTTGAAAAGGAACAGCAGAAACACTCAAGCACT
>APFE031245444.1:10317-30981 GCA_000404065.3 Pinus taeda
TTTATAATGTTCTAGAGGAAGTTAATCAGGTCCACCATCAATGGAATAAGCCCCTCTTTTGGATGGGGTAGCTCCTCTCTTGATGGGATAAGTTCCTCTTTCATAGGGATGCATGAACCATCTGGAGGCGCTCAATACACGTCAAACAATCTTCTAGAATGCTCTAGAAATGACCACAAGTGACTTTTTTAAGATGAAAATCGCGCCTTTTGACCTTTACAGGAGTACGCACCCATCCCTTGACTTACAGAGCGTACAAGTACGTAGGTGCAATGAGCTTGGGATGCGTACACGCAGGTAAGGTAGAGAGAACCTGCGTACCCAGAGATAAACGTGATTTTTAATGACTTTCTCTCTTTCTTGAAGTTTGACATGGAGAGAAGAGGTATAAAGCTTGCCAAGGAAGATAGTATGACTGTTGATGGAGCCATACTAACTGCAGATAGTCATGGTGACAAATTTCAGTGTAACACCTTCCATATATACTTTTAAACCATCCTTAAAACCTTCCATGTCTACTTTTAAACCTTCCATGTCTGATTTAAAACCATTCTTCAAACCATCCATATTAGCTTCCATTTCATTTTTTTTACTCGTTGCGAGAAGGAAATTTGTTGCACTTGGTCTCGTAATTTTCATATATCATGTTGTATTTCTTCCTCTTCTTAATGTTTCATAGTAGAGATTTTTGGTTTCTTACTATCTATTTCCATTTTCTCACCTCAATTCATTTTGGAATAAAACAATGATATTTATGCTTCAATATGCCGCTCGAATCACTTCAAACTGATTTTTCAAACAAAAATGATGCAAATTGTAAAAAATACTCAATTTTCTTGCTTTGTAGAGCTCGATATGGAATCTGTTGTATATATATATATATATATATATATATATATATATATATAATATATATATATATATATATATATATACATGAATCTCCAAGTTCTGAAATCGTCATGTATTAGCCCTTGAATTCTTCTTTACAATTCCTCAATTCATACCAAATTCGAATTCTTCAAGGTAAAGTTATTTCCAATCTCCCACGATGACCTAATTCTTGGACTGGTTCAATACAAAGAAATTGTGCGGAGTTCCACATGTCATTGTTTATACCTTCAGCCCTAAAAATGATACATAATATGCTACAGGTTGTACCATATTAGCCACTTTTTACAAAATTCAAATCTGATGCTCATAGAGTAATATATGAAGATTTTACCAAGGTCACCTATTTGGGATGAAATTTTGGAGTATGAAAAGATCCTAACTTCTTTGGAGCATATCTCCGAAAATATAGCGAACCAATATCTGAAATTTTTACACAAAGTTCATTAGGATTTCATATCATTTTGGTGAAAATTTGAGCTCCAAAACTTCATACAGAAAACATTACAACGAATATTTCATGATGACCTATTTGCAGCAGCGAAACCCTACAATGCAAAGCTTCGATACCAAATGTTATACAATCAACTCACAGAAGGTTAGATCAATGAATTTAAAAATTATCCTCTTTGAGGTGGGATCCTCCTTTATATTACATAAGTGAACAATTTTTGGATGATACAAATGTCAAGGTATCCTTTCTATATATAAGAGTTTAAGGGGTCACAATATAATGAGAGCCTACATAACAATAATAATGTAAGGGCACAACAATAACAATAAGGGGCTACCCTAATAGTATGAACTTTTAATTAGGCTTATACATATTTTTCATGCCATAAGGTGAATGGTAGGAGGTGAAATATAGTGTTATTTTTATTTATATATTATATTGAAGTCTAATATATATATATATATATATATATATATATATATATATATATATATATATATATCTATATGGATTCACATATTATATTGGGATGTTGGTTTATACATATAAAAATCAAATATTATTTGAAGCATGGTGTATGAAGGTATGTTGAAGACTTTTTTTGAAGACATAGCCATTTATTTTTAATACAAATACTTGCAATTATTGTAATTATTTTTGGCACTGATAAATTTTTATGATGCATTCCCTTATCTCCATAGTTCTAGTAGTTCTCAATAGAAACAATAACTACCATGAGTGGTCCAGGAAGATAAAATTCACCTTGATATTCAATGAGTTGTTGAAAGTGGTTTGTGAAGGAGGAGACAATGCACCTGAAAAGCCTACTTTATACAAGGGACTTTCCATTTGGAAAACAAGAACAACAAGGCCTATACCTTGATTGCATCATTAGTAAATGAAGAGATGGTTCGTCATATTTCGCCATTTTTAAATGTCTTTGAAGCCTTAAATAATTTGAAGGAATTGTATGGCTCACACTCTGAGCTTGAATTTGTTCAACTAATGATCAAGTTGTTCAATATTGAGCTGAAAAATGATGACCCTCTTCCCTTAGAATTAGAAGTAAGATCCATTAAGAATGACTTAAAATCCACTATTGTTGAAATAGAGACTCCTCTCATAGCTTATGTTAAGGCATTATATCCCACTTATTCAGATTATCTTGAATCATTTCCAGCAAGTGGAAAACTTAAGGAGATTACTTTTGACTCCCTTGAAACGAAGTTTGCTGAAAGACAGAAGGATTTTGGGAAGAATACAACTCCTTAGTCTTATGAAGAATTTATGTTTCTTCCAAACAAAGAGAAGAATCATGCACAATATTCTTCTAGAGGAAGCCATGGCCAAAGAGGAAGAGGAAGGAAGAATTTTAGAGGCATGGGGGCAAACATTTCCAAGGAGAAAGTGTGGATCTTCATTGCATACGATGCAATAGATATTGGCATGATGATTCCACATGTAAGCTTCCTTAGGAAAAAATCAAGGAGGAAAGAAATGAATAAAATCATATAAGACCTATTAAAGGGAAAGGAAAAGCACCTGAGCCTGCTTATTATGTTTTGGCACATTGTAGCATTAGAGTGACTTAAGAATTATTCAATGCTTCACTTGCTTCATGGAAAGATGCTTCACATTGTAGCATTAGAGAAACATGCCACATGACATTCAGAAGAGATTTATTTGAATAATTCACTCACAATTTTGATGGAGTAGTATACTTTGCAGAAAAGAAAACTCAAGCCATTAGGGCTTGGCACCATTAGGCTTAAATTTATTGGTCTTCTAGACTTTCTTCTACATGATGTTCTATACCTCCTAGATTTGAGGATAAAATTTTTTGTTTGGTCCTCATCCACCAACAAGGATAGTCCATTCATATATTTAATGGCAAAGTTGAGGTCAAAAAAGCATCAGATCACTCACTTTTCATGACTAGGATAGAAGAAGAAAGACTTTTGAAGTTGCAAGGAACCTCTTCTCATGCATGAAATATTTCATACAGTTCTCACTATGATGAAGGTACACTTCCATCAAGTATTTTATGTTATGCTATATTTCAGCACTTGAACTATGACAACATACGATTTGTTGAAGAAAAATGGTGTTACTAGTTTGCAAACTATTCCTAGAAAACTTAAGCAATGTGATGCTTCTATCGTAGGAAAGCATAACAAACTGTTATTTCATGATTCTCATTCCAAAGGAAATAGAAAACTTGAACTCATTCATTTTGATTCATGTGGCCCTATCCCTATTCCTTCTGCAAATGGTAATAAATATATGATGACATTTATTGATGACTACACTAGAATATGTTGGGTTTATTTATTGAAGAACAAATATGAATATTTTGAAACATTCAAAAACTTCCATGCATGGATTGAAAATGATGCACAATTTCATATTAGTTCTATTAGTACTCATAGTCGAAAATAATATACTTGAAAACTATCACTACAAGAAAAACGGTCATTGGTGAGGGTCATGCTTGTCACGCACCTTTAAGGTCTATCACCAATGTGACATATGGTGACGATCTTTAAAAAGGCATTGTTGTAAGTGTATATAGTGATGGTCCTTTAAGGTTTGTCACCAAATCCATTTTCAGTGACACTTTTGGTGAGGGTCGTTAAAGGCTCGTCACTAATTCTCTCTTTGGTGACACTTTTTGGTGAGGGTTGTTAAATGCCCATCACTAATTCTCTCTTTGGTGACGCTTCTAGTGATGATATTTTATTGACCGTCACCAATGATATTTTTGGTTACTTTTGGTGACAGTCAATAAATGTTCGTCATCATTGATCATTCCAATGAGTTTTTTATCATGCTTCGTGCCAATGACGGACCTTTAAGGTCCATCACCAATGTCGCATATGGTGACGGTCTTTAAAAAATCATTGTTGTAAGTGTATATAGTGATGGTCCTTTAAGTTTTGTCACCAAATCCATTTTCAATGACACTTTTGGTGAGGGTTGTTAAAGGCCCATCACTAATTCTCTTTTTGGTGACACTTCTAGTGACGAGATTTTATTGACCCTCACCAATGCTCTTTTTGGTTTCTTTTGGTGATGGTCAAAAAATGTTCGTCATTGATCATTCTAATGAGTTTTTGATGAAGCTATGTACTTGTTACTATATTTTTTTCAAAAGATAACGATTTAAGACCATTGTTGTGGAGTCTTTTTAATTATGTGTCCAAGGTCATAGTGGTTATAATAGTCAGTCAATTTATTAAGAATTAATTAGTGTGTATCATTTCCCTCAAGACATAAGAATATAGTTTTCCTATGAGTCAACACATGATTCATCTCTATTAAGTTTATTATCTAGCAAATTTCCATTAAATAAAGTTCCACTAGTGTGTGTAGGAACTATATTATTCAAAACATAATAAATATCTATAAATTCTATTAATGAGAGAGACCTAGCACTCCTCAACACTCATGGCACACCTTAACATGCTTTGGAATAGTACACTAACATTCCTTGACATCTTGCAAGTCTTGGAAAATCTTTGTACCTAGAACATATTGCCATGAGTAGGATGCCCAAGCACATGTTGGCATGCCCTAGCATAGCATATCACTCCCCTATCATGTGTTGGCATGCCTTAGAACACCTTGGAAAAATATTGCATTGAAAAACATTAGAGCTTGGCACACATTGGCAATTGGCATGTATTGGAACATATTATAAGTGTGCCTAGCATGCCCCTTTTGAAAAAGATAAAGTCCTAACTTATTAACCCTCTTATGTGTTCATTTCCTTGCATTTTAGCTTGTTTATTACTTTTGTTGCCTTGAAACTCCTTGCCGCATATTGGCATACTATGGAACCATGCACATCCTAGCATGTATTAGCAGCTGGAATGCCTTGGCACTATTTGGCACATGCTAGCACACCCTCGAAATACCTAGCACACTCTCTCACTTCTTGACATTCCCTGATATTACCTGGCATGCCTCAGCCATGCTTAGCATACCTTGTCACTCCCTCCTTGGCATGATAGCTAGCACTCATTAACACTCCCCGACACACCATTATATTCATTCACTTCCATGCATTTTGACCTAGTGCTCCCTTGTGTTGTACTAGTACTCCCTAACACTCCTCAACACGCATTGGCACTCTCTAGAAGACCTTAGCACTCTTCAATATGCTCTTCCACTTCATAGCATGCATCACACTCCCTGACACACATTGGCACTTGGCACATGTTGACACTTGGCATTTATTAGCATGTTTGGCATGCGTTGAGATGGCTAGGTATGATTTGGCATG
Source organism: Pinus taeda (assembly GCA_000404065.3). Lineage (NCBI taxonomy): Eukaryota > Viridiplantae > Streptophyta > Pinopsida > Pinales > Pinaceae > Pinus > Pinus taeda. The sequence continues at coordinate 15,948 of APFE031245444.1, forward strand.
GTTTAATATTAAAGTTATTTGAGATCAATTATTAGAAACTAGATAAGAAGAAATGGAGGAAGATTTGGCACTTAGATTGCATTGACACTTGGCACTTGACACCTATTAGCACCTAGTGTTGGTTTTCCTAGCATGACCCTCATGGAAAAGGTAAATTGATGACTTATTAACCCTATTATGTGCTCATTTACTTGTATTTTAAATTGTTCCTCCCTTTTGTTCCCTCAACAGTCCCTGGTATGCATTGTCACACCCTAGCATGCCTTCACACTTGGCACGTCTTATCTTGTTTGACATGTCTTCGTACTATGTGGCACATGTTAGCATGCCCTAGCATTCCCTAAGACACCTTGGAATTCATGACCTTACAACTAGCATTACATTTTTCCATGCCTTTGGAACATTACATTCACTAGAACACCTTAGCACTCCCTAGTTTTCATGCCCTCTTTTATCCTCCATAATGTCCCCGACTGATGAGGAGATCGATGGAGGTAATAAAAGACCAAGCTTTCAGTTTGGTAGCTAGCCGTACCAAACTAGAGAGGGCTTTTTCTATGAAATCACAACAAAGAGATGACTAGAATGTAAAGGATTTTAGGATAGATATCTAGGTTCAAGTGGGTTTTGGAAAATTTAGGGTTTTGTTGCTAGATAAGGGAGAAAAACCAGGTAGCTAGGTCAAAGGATCAAAGGGTTACAATAGAAAATACAAAAAGGAGAAAGGTAGCATTACTTTTGTGATGGATCTTAGGGTTTTTCAGTGTGGTGTAGTGTTTAGAAGAAGTGAAAGGTATTAATGAGCATGAAACATGAATTCATTAAGCAAGAAATAAAGTAACACATAATTATTTTTCCATCAAAACAGAGCTTTATGCAAAGAATTTTGTTTATAAAATGTAAGGAAAACCATTGAATAATTGGTGAACAGAAAGAGAATATTAATATCTTTCATATAAAGCTATAACAGAGAAAAAATAACATCACAAACTTACTTCACATGAATTCCTAGATAATAGTTGCAAATTATGTCCCTTGATTTCCAAAAAATGTCCAAGTACAATCTACAATAGTTCTCTCCTTTGAAATCCAACCCGTTCTATCACTGAGAAACTGATACATAAAGACCAAAAAAACATCTCCCCACTCTTAGGGGTTGAATCAATGACTCTAGGAACTGTTCCATGAGGTGTTCTAACCAAACCCTAATGTCTAGAGAAGTTAAAAACAACTTCTAAAATTAACTTTGACTCCAACCTCTCCCATAAATGAGGTCAAATTTACATCAAAACAAATTATAAATACTAACCACCCATTATTTACATTTAATTTTACCCCTCACATTCATCTACTTCACCCTTTTGGCTTTTACCAAAGTCAAACTAGGAATTACAGAAAATTACACAGTGAAAATTTTACAAAATATCATAAATTTCCAAGTGTACAGTGAGCTGTTGGAGGCCATTTTTGAGTGCCTTTCTGAAGTCCAATTCCAGATAGGAAACCTTTTCTGGAAATTTGGGAGAGTTTGGATGTCTTTAGAGTATTGTTTCACTCAAAATGACCAATTTTTGGCTGATATATGGCCATTCTCCCAAGGTGTCTCCAGGTGTGCAACAAAATGGAAAGAGGGGCAGAAAGGTGATTTTTGGCCTCTTTTTTGCAAATTTCTCGAGCCCCAGACCAGGAAAGTGGGCAAATGGGGTTTGATATGGGGTCATAAGCTTTCCAAAAAAGCTGATTTTACATCATTTGGATCCCTGAGGAGGAAGAAAATCATGAGCTCGCTATACTGCTAGACAAAAAATTACCAAAAAATTACAAGTCTGCACCAAAACACAAACTTTTCTCCAAAACCTCCAAAAATTTGTCAAGAGATGCCTCCTTAGCACACCCAAAACTTTCTAACACGCCCTATCATACACTATTATTCATTTATTTCCATGCAATTGAAACTAGTCCTTCCTTGCGTTTCCCTGACAATACCTAACATACCTTGTCAATGCCTCCTTAGCACACCCAGAACTTGCTAACACTCCCTATCACAAACTCCTATTCACTCATTTACATGAAATTGAAACTAGTCCTCCCTTGTGTTTCCCTGGCACTCCCTAGCATGCATTGGTGCCACACCCTCGCACCTGACACCTCTTGGCATGCCTTAGCACTTGGCATGTCTTGGAATGACTAACATGCCTTGGAAATTTCTAGCATGTGTTATCACTTCCTAGAATTCCTTGCACACCTTGGCACTCCCTAGTTGTCATGCCCTCATAGATAGACTTACTTTTTTTGTGACTTTTGAACCCAACCAAGTCATTGAAAAAATAGTGTTGTCCCTAGACAAAAGTCTCCCTTTGTCTAAAATTTATTTTTCCATCCCCTTATCGTAATCATAGGCTTACCTATTTGAATTCCTATTATGAAATTATCTTAATACACTTCGTCCTTGGGACACCTGGAAGACACTCTTATTCGTTTGTTTCCATGCAGATTGACCTAGTTCTCCCTTGTGATTCCCTCAAACTCCCCAACAATCCTCAACATGCATTGACATTGTCTGGAATGTGTTATCACACCTTTTCATTCCTTGGCATGCCCTGACACTCAGTTATCATGTCCTGATAACTACCCTTATTGGTTTTAAGACTTGGGAACCAACCAATTCCTACCTCGACTACAACATCTTGACCAAGTTACAGTTACTACAACTATACTATCCCTTGTTCACCTAAGAATGGCCTATAACTCATCTTAGGCTATTCATGACCAATATTATCTCATCTCAATTAAGAAGTTACCAAGTCAAGTCTCACGTCTAACTATGGCCATAAAACAACTAAGCAACATAGTTTACATCTTGACATGGGATAACACCTGGCATGTCTAACAATCCCTTAGCACCATGTGGCACATGTTGGCATTCCCTACATGCCATGGCATGCTTTGGCACTCCCTATCATACCGTACCACTCCTTGACATGTCATGGCACTCTTGCATGCCTTGGAACTACCTAGCATATAAATTTGTCACTCCCTCCTGAGCACACTTGAAATTCACTAAAACTCCCTATCATACACTCTTTATTCATTCATTTCCATGCATTTTGAACTAGTTTTCCTTTGTGTTTATGTCGCACTCCCTGACACGCATTGGCATACCCTATCATGTCACCCTAACACTCTAGCATTACTTGGCACCACGTAACATACATTGTCGTCCCCTCCTTAGCACACCTAGAACTTGCTGACACTCCTTGTCACACACTCTTAGTCATTCATTTCCATGCATTTGAAACTAGTTATCGCTTATATTTCCCTGGCACTCCATAACACTCCGTGGCATGCATTGGCACACCCTAGCACCTGACACATCTTGGCATGTTTCCCTGGCTTCTAATATGCCTTAACACTGCCTAGCATACCTTATGACTCCCTCCTTATCACACCTCGAACTCACTAACACTTCCTGTCACAAAACCTTAATCATTCATTTGCATGCATTATTTTCACCTATTGCTCCCTTGTGTTCCCCTAGTGCTCCTTAACACTTCCTAGCACATGTTTTTGATGGAGAAAACACTATATATAGCACAGCTCACCCTCCATTTGTGGACAAGAAAATTTGGTTAAGTGTGTAATAAGAAGTGTGAAGATAACCAACCAAGAGAAGGAAACAAAGTGAGAAGATTTTGGTGTTGTTTATGGGTTTGTTTTAGGGCTAATAGATCCACATGTGCAAAGGAAGGAATAACTATCTACTATAGAAAAGGTTGAAGATCTTGTTGTTGTCTAAGAAGTCAAATCAAGGAAAAAGATAAGCAAGGTTACACACCGAATTATAATAAGGGTTCATAACATCCAAGCAAAGAAGATCAAGGTTCAAAAGGTTGGTCAACCACACGTTCTAGGGTTTATGCAAGAGGGCCAAGAACTACAGATCTGATCCATGGAACTGGAATTTGAAGGATAGTCAAGTTATTGAAGGAAGAAGCCTGATCATAGTTGACTCAAGGAAAAATAAAGAAGTTGAATCAAGGAGGCTTGTGACTTGGTCTTGGAGAGGTCATTGAGTCAAGGGTCTAGGTCATGGTCTTGGTATTCGTCAATTGAAGTCTATATAAGAAGAAGATCTTGTTTGGGTTCTCCTCTCATGTTGGAGAGGTTTTGGCCCTAGTTGATCACATATTCTATGTGTCTCTTGTCTCCACATTGTTTATGCATTGGTAGATGTTTGATGAAGAATATTGTTTTGAGCATTGTTTGTTATTGTGGATTAGTCTTGAATGTGTTTGTGTATGAAAAATTGGTTGGGTTTGTAAACTATGAGTAGAGCATCGTTTGATTGATGCATGCTTCCTACAATAAAATGTGTCTCTTACTTAAACAATTAATTTAGTGGAAACATGGGTCTTTGGACATTTATTTTGAAATTTATGCACGTTACAAGTACATCAACTCATATAATGCATAAATATAATGGAAAGTTGTAACGTGTTGCATCATAGAAAGGATGTTGATAAAATATGATAGCTTAAATGTACATGATAGTTTTGAAAGGTGGGGAATAACTCTTATTTAGTTGTAGGTAGCCTAATCAATTCCTTTTTTAATATTTAAATGTCCATGACGATTTTGAAAGTAGGTGGGTAGCAATTCTTACTCATGTCATAGATAGCCTAACGAGTACTTTTCTCTATATAGAATGATACTAGATACAAAATTTTTTAGCATTGTGTGCTTCTTCAATATTTTTTATAATATATCATGCTATAAAAACTTTAAAATAAGCTTCTCACTTTGGTTCTTGCATTTGTGGTAAAATCTGAACCCAACTTCTGAAAGTTAGTGTTATTCTAGAGGATACCAACAATATTTTTCAACTCCATAAAGGTTTTTAACCTATCTTTAGTCTTTGATGAGTTTTTTTGGATGATTGTAACTTTAAAAATAAAGATGCATCTGCAGTTTCTCACTTGCTAATTTAGAATCAATGAAAAGAATCAAAATAATTACTTACATTTATTTGTAGAGTTTACCTGAAATTGATGGAACATAGTGATTACATCAAATGAGTGTGAAATTGAATTTTGAAATTTTATTAATGTCCTCAATGCTTGGAAAATGTAATGGGATCAGATGATAAGTTAACATGTAAGGTATTTAGTGAGACATTGCTTCTCTTCTAAGAAAAGTATATCTAAACCAAGTGCAATACCAGGGAGAGAGAGGATTCTGTAGTGTGCAAAGCTTAGTTGTGTGGGTTTGGGGCTAAGGCATAGTTGCTCCTTTTAACTAAAGTAAAATGAGAGGAAATGAGGCAATGCATACTTTTTAAATCTTAGGTATGAGGATTTGGGGTTCAAGGCTTAGTCACTTCACAATTGAAATAAAATGAGATCAAATGAGACAAGGACTTGCAAATTATTAGTTATACGTAATGACATTAAAGTGATTAAACACAAAGTATCAAAATTCGAAGTAGAATCAACGCTTGTGTATGAAAATTTAGTCAAGCCTTTTTTTATGGCTGAATTCCCCCTCAAATATACATTTGATTAATGCAAAATCTTAGAAAACCACATCTATGTAATCAAGGTATCCCTCTTAGAAGCACAAACCTTTTCCCTTGGCTTCTATTGACTTTGAGGTTGGGTTCCCCTACACTCCTATATGCTTACTAGGGATACTACACTCTAACATGACGGATTCTAAGATATATTGTGATAGGGGGGATGAGGGTTTCACTTGTTGCCACAAGAAAGTCTTGCCATGATTAGTTCAACAATACGGAAGCAAAATGCTCATGTAGAAGGGTTTATGGTGCTTTTTCAATTATGGGAAATAGAAATTCCATACCAATATGTGGGTGGGACCAGGCTCATGAGATTCATTTTTTACTACCATCACAATGGACTACAACCAAATTGACTCATGAGATTCATTTTTTACTGCCATAACAATGAACTACATCCAAATTGGTTATAAAAGATTGCATTGTTAAAAGTTAATTTTTAGCTTTAAAGTTTGACATAATAATTATAAAACCAAATATCATTTTTTTAAATAACATGGAAACCCATAATATTAGTATTAGGTAATTAAACATTAATAAAAAAATATTTATAGTATTTTTTGTTTAGTTATATAAAATCCAAATCTGAATTTGTTTAAAATTACAACTTACAACATGGTTAATTATTTTGTAATTTTGAAAAAAAAAAATATAATTTTTTGAAATGAGTATACAATAAGATAAGAAAATACACATTCCATACATTTTGATATATTCATAAAATATAATGTTTTTAAAATTTATATATAAAAAAAATTATAATAAAAAATTTAACGATCATCCAAATTATAAATTTAATTTATGTCGAATTTTCTTTCCCGCCTTATTGTATTCGAATGAATGTTGAGTAGTTGTAAAAAAGGAAAGACCATTTTGCCGCGTTTTCTTCCTTGCCTTAGTGTATTCGAATGAATGTTGAGTGTTATCACTCAGGTTGTTCCCTAAAGTTGTAAGAAAGGGAATATGGCCGAGGTAACCATAGACGAATCTTTTAGACACAAATTCTAGTCGATCTGCGTCCAGAGAGGGCTCTCTCTTCTTGATTTAACTTTGTTTTAAAAGGTATTAGGCTAGTTATGATGTTCAAGGGTTTTGTTTGATTTTTGGATGGTGAGGTTCAATAGAACAGAGGTACAAACCTTAGAAGTTCAGTCCATTGGCCTAAAGGAGTCAATGAAGAGGCCTTTCTAGATTTGCTTTCTTAACAGATGATGGTTTCACAAAGCAAGGTAGTCAAAGAGGGAGCAAAAAGAGATTTGTATTGGCTAGGATGGGCTTAAAATGGTTGAAGGGTAGTTAAGAATCCTTTAACATATTTAACACAAGAAAATGGATGATTATTACTAAGGAGCAATTAAGAATTCCTAAGCAAATAATCAATATGATAGAATTAGGAAACAGGAGCATTTAAGAGTCACACTATTTATACTAATCCTGAAGAAAACACAGAGAATGATAATGAATGAAGCACAGAGTGCAATCAAGCAAATTTTGAATTAATCTTTATCATTACCATTTAGATTATGAGACACGTGTGATATAATGAAACTAGAAAAACTAGAAAACAAAAGATATAGGGGACTTATTGGTCCACTGGTTGATTCAAGAATTCTGTGACAAGTCCATCTACTTCAATTCTACATCTAGTGAGTCCAGAAACAGTTGATTCCAAAATATTTTCTATTGCAAAATTTTAGTATTACAGCAAAGTCTAAGAATGCCTCACCAACCCCAAATACTTTGAATGGGGGGGTATTTATACAAAATATCGTAAAAAATATCTCAAAACATATCTTACAGAGATAATATCTAGTGATGATTCATCATTTTTTACAAAGATAGAGATGAATAGTCTTGATATCAGGGAAACATAAGTGATGCTGTGCTGGTTGCTTTGTCTTGTCAGATGTGTTGGAGGTAGACTTTGTGAGTGGGTGTACAGCTGTCTTCCACTGATACTCTGTGCTGGCTGATCCGGCTTTGCTTGGATATTTACTCCATCCTGGTCTGATACACTTTGACTGATATGAACCTCTTTTAACTCTGTTTACCGCATTATGGTAGATGGCCCAAAATTTTCAAATCACCAAAGATACCAAAGATAAAGTTCATAAGATTCCTAACATATCTTGCCACCACTCTAGTTTTGGTAGTTTATGTCTCTGCAGTTTTCTTAAAGTTTCATCAGTCTCTGTGTATCTAAAGAAATTAGGTGGGATGGAAAACAGATGCTTCACTTCATGCTCAATGTAGAATAAATTTTCTAGGTTGTCGTAGAGGGCTTGGCTAGATGGAAGTGCCTTATCTCCTGAAGTACTTGCTGATGAAGTTATTTGAACAATAGCATACTTATTCAATTTATGTGTATAGTCTATGTGCTTCATCAGGTGGTCATTACTTCCCAAAGGACTTGGAAAACCTTTTTTATGCAAAACTGTGAACCTTTCTTTGAAAGAGTTTATCTCCACCTGCATGTCCTGGCATCTCCTTTCCAAATTTTTCATCAAAGTTCTCTTGGTTAGAACTCTCTTAACTTCCAGAATGGTGCCTATTCTGTCTGTGATACGCAGTGCTTCCAGTTCTTCGCTGGTCTTGGTGTTCAAAAAATGTATTAGCCTGTTTGCTTGTTCTGACATCTGCCCCAATAAAGCTCTTGTCTTTTGAATCTCCACTTGTGCTGCTCCTATTAAATCAACCTTCTCATAAATAACCTAGATAGATCTCCACACACTACCAAGGGATTGATTGATGTTGGCCCACAAAATACCTTTGATTTCTGCCAGTCGTTTATCCAGAGAAAGATCCTTTTCCAATCCTTTCACTTTATTCTGTAATGTTTTAACTTCCCTTATTTTCTTTTCTGCACTTATATTGGATTTGTCATAACTTTTTTATACTTTTTCCAATTTCTCCTTGACTTTCTTTAATTCTGATACTTGGAGTTTTAATTCCTCCATTGCTTTTATCAATTCCTCTGTGGTCATGCCAGTACTGTTGCCTGGTGCTGTTGTGGTTGCTGCTGCTAATGTTTCTGTATTTATTTCTACTGTGGATGCTAGAACAGTAGGAGGCAATGTTGTTACAATTGTGGAGGGGGCAGCTGTGACTGTAGGGATTACTTCAGGTGGCTGGGGGGTTGACTCTCCCTGCTTCTCTTTTAGAGCATTCTCCAGTGCCTGCTCTGTATCAGTTAACCTTTCATTGAGCTTCATGAGCAGCTCCATCATTTCCTCTTCGGACTTCTGCTGTACAACTTCCGATGTCTGTGGATGCATGGTAGGAGGGAGCCTAAGCTACTTCCTTAGCGCAACAATATCTTCCTCTTTCTTCTTCATTAATACCTTTATGCCCTTAGCATATTTGGGATCATGTCCCAATTCAATGATAATCTCCTCTAGAGATTTGATCCTGTTGTCCTTAGCAAGAGAAGAGGTTTTCTCTAGATCTAGCTGAGCAGAGGTGTTCTGCAAGGAGTTTTGCAATTTATGAGCTAACATAGCTTTATTAGCTAGTGTGGAGTAGACCATCTCTCCAGTCTATTTGTGCAGCTCAATCAGGTCCATAGGATGAATGTCCTTGGCTATGACCTCCAGATTTGTCCTGATGTAATCAGCTGCTGATTGTGGTTGCTGCACCTTGGGCTTAAAATAACTCATGATCATCTTGCCCTCTTTAATGTCATAGGCAGACATCAACCTTTGGTGGTTTGTGAGGGCCATCTTAAGATTCTGGTTATAAAGCTGAAGTCTCAGTGGGTCGTTTCTGGCCTTTATCTCCATGAATGTCCTTTTGATGTCAGAGGCCTGCTTGTTTTGTGGCCTAGTGGATGAAACTTCCACACTGTGCTGTCTCTCTAGCTCTTGCCTGTGTGAGCTAGTTGATGTGTCCACCACTAGGGAAGTCTATTGGCTGACTACCCTTTCACCTCTTAGACTTTGCATTGTTTCTTCAAATATTTCTTCTTCTGACATAGGATTGAGTCTTTGCCTTTTTGCACTCGGATGTTCTGCAGGTCCACTCATGGGTGTGGGGTCTTCCCTGTCTCTCTTTTTGGCTTTTTCCTCATTTAGAGGAGTCTGCAATGTAGGAACCTCTGTTGCCTTGGTTTGGACCGGAGGAGTTTTCCCCTGTTGATCAATCATTGTTTGTTGCTCTGTGTCTGCCACTTCCTTGCCCTTGGAAGACCCTGTGACTGGTGTGCTGGTTTCTTGTACAGGCTGCTGAGAAGTTCCAACAGAGGATGTACCAACTCCTGTTTGTTGAGGCAGCTTGAAAGATACTTGTCCCAAAGAGTCCATGTCAAGGGTTTTTTCAAGGTCTTTCATAGCTTTTTCTAGCTTTTCTTTCTCAGTAATTTCCTCTATTAATGTACCCTCTACCTAGTCATCTTGATTAGCAAACTGTTCAATTTCAGGGATCCTATGATGTACATAAACTGACAACCTATTTCTTACTTTTTTGTCACTTATAAAGTTATTTGGTCATAAGGCACCCACCAAAAACTTTTCTTCAATTTAAGTTGTTCCCCTAATATCTTATCAACATCTTCCCATGCCTCCCTCTTATGGATGAAAAAAGGGCCTAACTAGTTTTTTATTCTCAGCTGAGCCTTTTTGTTTGCACTACAAAAGTGGGTTAAATCTGCATTGATAAGCTGCCTGAAATACTCTAGTGCAAATAGTCTCATAGGCACATATTTGGGCAGCTTGTAAGGACACAGTTCACAGCCATATATTCTGATTTCAGTGTGATTCTAGTACAAGTACCAGTCACCTATCTTGTACTATATGGAGAGCTGTAAAATCCTCTTTATATTAGCAGAGAGCCTAGGAGGAGGAGCTCCTATCAATAGAGTGGTGGTTGGATGTACAAATAGGTCAATGAATTCATAATAGGTATAAGGGGATTCATAGACATTGTGGAAGACTGAGGTCCAAAAGATCACAGACCTCCGCTCTCCTTTGGAATCCAATTTCCTGATGGGAAATGAAAAGTTGTCTCACTGATAATATAGCAGAAGGTGGTATATGAATGAGGTGTATTTGAAGACTCCTTCTCTGTCTAAGCTTATGAACTGATCATTGATCTTGTTAGCAATAAAGGTGGTATAGTCATACTTGACAGCAGGGGGTTGTCCTGGAGTAAACATTGACAACAAAACTAAGGTGGTCTCATCAACAAGCTCACTGGTTTTAAATCCCAAGATAAAAGATATCATATCAAGTATGAGTTTTCCTATCTCAATGAACCAGACATGCAAATATGGAGGTGGGCCTTGGGGCTGGAAATCAAGTTTCATGAACATTTGGGCAATACGGGTTATCTCTGAATTGGGCAATTGATAGCCTTGCTCAAGCAAAAATCCCATGGAAAGAAGAGCCAGAGGCTGAGTGGGTTTGAACTGTAACATCTCATTGATGGATTCAACAGTTATGTAAAAAAGGACAGTTTGGTATGGGGTTATAAGTGATTTAGTGATGGGGTCATAGTTGGCACAACATTGGTGAATAATATCTGGGAAAACATTGACTAAGGGAAGGTAATACCTAGGAAGATTAGATTCCCATATTCCATAGATGCTAGAGTTGCTCAAATGGCTATTCCTAATTCGGTAAAATGCTTAGAGATGGTTCAGCTCACCGGATAACTCCTTTATTTGAAAATCTTTGTCAGCCAAGGGTAATCAATCCAAGTCTTTGTGAGGTGCATTGAGGGGTGCGACGTTCAGGGCTACGGGAGCCTCCATCTTTGGTTCTTGTGTTTTCAAACTAGAGGTTGGGCTTCTGTGGGAAGAATGGGGAAGACAACAGTTCTGGGTGTCTTTCTCTGAGAGCTATGGGCTGATTTTACTTGAATTTGGCTTTGATGGGTAAAATTCACAGAGAAAAATGAAATTACTGGTTCGGGAGATGAATTGGGGTAAATACTTCTTTTTAGAGGCAAACAATGTAATTGCAGGTTGACTTGACGCGCTGCGGAGCAGGAAGTTGAGATTTTCCTGGTCGGGTGGTGGACTGGACGTTCGTGCAGATGTTTGGATGTAACTTTGCATGAAAATAGTTTTGTAGGATAATGGGTGAAAATGACAGTTTCATGATAATTTAACGAAAATTGGCTTTGGCCAGGGTTTTTGGCTTTTACTGCATGTTGACGTCAGCTTAATTGGATGTTTTGTCATTTACCGGAAGGGTGGATGGTGACGTGGCTATGTCGTGGTGTTGATGTCAGTGAAGGGTTAGTGGGAGGGTGGTAAGTTATTTTCCCCGCACCGCTTTTGGGGTCAGGCAGTTTCAAGCGGGGAGGCAACGATCACCGCGGGAGCGTGACGCGTGTCCACGCTACGGGAGCAATACTGCCGCCTCCTAGGGAGTTAAATGTCGGATGGAAGGGGGGTTGCGATATGATCGTGGACCGTTGGATGAGCGGCCCCAGATCTGACGACTGGCACTTAGTGGAGATGGCGGAGGTTTAAACAGTGGGCCAAGTGCATTAAAATATGTTTTTAATGGTATCGGGACGGATTTGATTGGTTCACGGGGTGATTAAATTAGGTTGTTAATTAACCAGATGTTAATTAATCCCAAGGTTTTGCGCGTGGGGAGGGTTTTTAATAAATTCCACATGAACCATTAATCCCTCGTTTGTACAGTGCTATGGTTATAGTTTAACCAGGGGCGGAATAGTAATGTTTTGGGGTTTTCAATCATATATTTATATAATACGGGATGGGAACAAATTTAAAAGGATTTAAATAATATATGTTAAGAGTTAATATGAATTTTGAAATGCAATTGAAAGCGCTAAGTTAAACTTAGGCATTTAAAGAGAAAAGGGGTTTTTGTGATATTTGTACAATTTCCTAAGTAAAAGGGGTTTTACTTAGGAATTTTATGAAATGGGGTAAGTGGATTAGTGATATTAAGCAGATATCAGTATCTCTGGGGGGAAATTAGTAAGTGATTAGGGAGAAGTATGAAGGGGAGTTAGTAATAAAATCTGCCTCGCCTGAGCTACATCAAAATGTCTGTCATGCACTTATGATAGGGATAAGATTAACATCTTGAGAGACAAAATCAATCACAAGTATGCTTCTACAACATCATTTACCTACCCAACCTACTTTGCCTAACATTTTTTCTTCTTCCTTTGGCTGCACTTGAACTGGCAAGCCCTCATCATCTTCTTTTCTTTTCATTGCAATCCTATCCAAATATACCCTTATAACATCCAGGGCTCAGATTTAATAGTTGAGCTCCTTTGCTTCTCTATCTATCTTCCAAGATTTGAATAGTTTCGACAGATTCAATTCTGTATCTCTAAAAACAAGTAAATTAAAACCATGAACTAGCCAAGATTAAGTTGTTTGGCCATTCATCAATGGTGGCATAAGTTATCAATCTGCACACCATCAGATCATGGAAGAAATAGAATAGTAGTGGCATTTTGGACTTGCACACTTTCCTGGTCTTTTGTCTGAGGTTCATTTATTTCACTTTTTGACCACTTCATTCTTTTTTCCCTTTGATTTTTCTTTTAGGGAATACCCTCTTTACATTTTTTTAAATTTTTATTTCTTAAGAATATGGAAAACCTTTGCAACCAGCCAAAAGGTATGAACATATTAGAGCTCATCCATGCTAATCATGAAATATGACACCTATTAGTATAGGAACCTAACATTGAGTAGTTGAAAAGGGAGGAAAGACCATTATGTCGTGTTTTCTTCACTGCCTTAGTGTATTCGAATGAATATTGAGTAGTTGAAAAAAAAAAGGAAATACCAGAACAAGTTTTCTTCCCCGCCTTAGTGTATTCAAATGAATGTTGAGTAGCTGAAAAAAAAAGGAAAGACCATGGGCACAGTACAATCTGATATGTGGCTATATGGAAACTCGTACAGGTCGCTGGATCAATCTTTAGGGTTTCTAGATCGATGGCCACTTTTAGAATTGATTTGCAAATTTGTTTTATATTTTCACCTGAAATGTATGTTGAGTAGTTGAAAAAAAAAGGAAAGACCATGGGCATATTACAATCTAATCTGTGGCTATATGGAAACAAGTACATGTTGTTGGATCAATTTTTAGGGTTTCTAGATCCATGGCCATTCTTAGAATTAATTTGCAAATCTGTTTTATATTTTCACATGAAATGTTGCAGTAATTAGCTGGCAGTTATTGTTTCATGGTTGAATTTGGATGTGTTGAGAAATAAGATTGAGGAGGATCTCTTCAATGGCTGCTCACAAAACATGGATCTATTTTCGTTGGGCAAGTTTGGACCATGATGAAAGGATCAGAAGCCTTGGTCTTCTTTCAAGAGCCCAAGAAAATACTTGCACAGATACCCTTTCTCTCCTTTAATTTCTTCCTCGATTTCAATTGCTTCAAACAATCTACCAACTTTTTCAGCTGAAATTAGGTTATTTGGGTTTTGTTTTTTAAGAATTTAGCTTCAAATGAACTAAGCCCACAATTACTATATTGGAAATGAAATTTATATTAAATATATGTTGAACTCTTACAGTAGTTTGGTAGTATGCCACACCAGAAAAATAGCGGAAAAAACAACAACCTAGACTTCTCAGGGTAACTCCCTGCCCTCCCTCATTTCAATGCAACACGAAAAGATTTTCTTGTTCTCTTTCCATTTCACGGCAGTAATCTCAATTTCAAGCTCTGTTACCAGAAATGGAATGGAAGTCTTTGTTTTTGAAAAAATCATATAAAAAATGGAACGGTACGGAAAACAGTGTTTTATACGGTACTTTTTGTTTTTTAATATAAGAAACTAGGTTTTCCCAAAACAATTCGTTTCTTGAAACTGTTTTATGGAAAACGTTAATCTGGTTCATTTGCAAAATGAATCTCTTCGCGATTGAACGTCAACATGAATCATAAAAGCATTGGTTTTCTGGATAGTTTTTGAAGGCATTTTCATAGTCTATGGTTAGAAGTCAACCATATATGGTTTGTTGCAAATAGGTTGGGTTTTTTTCCCTAGTGACAACACCTTGCAATAGTGTTTAATATATACTTAACAACGTTGACTATTTAGGAATTTTATTAGTTAAAGTTATGTTATTTTTTTAATTGTAGCGATTGATGTGTATGGTTAAGTTTTTACGATTTTCTTTTTGTTATTTTTGTGTTGCTTTTATTTAAAAGTGGATTTAGTGATTGTATCTAATACTTGAAATGTGTTATTTTTATATAAATGAACTGAAGTTTACAATGTATAAGGTTTTTATAATATATTTTTATAACTTAGTAATGTATATAATATTTTATAATTATACCTTTTTATAAATTAGTAGTTAAATAATTTAGTTAATTTTTCTAGTTAATTAATTATTTTATATAAACATTGGGACACAATATTTTTTTTTTCCATTGGTCTGGTTTATAACCTCTCAAATGATTGGAAAAGGATTTTGATAAAACCATCCTATAGAAACTT
>APFE031245444.1:31188-52309 GCA_000404065.3 Pinus taeda
AAAATAATAATTATCTATTATCCATCCCATTAATAGTTTTATCCCATAAATACTTTTTTCATCATGATAAGAGAGATTATGTTAGGTAATTTGCAATAATAAAGCTTAAGAGCAACAAGCTATTGATTAATATGTCTATAATACAAACATAATTTCAACCATGATAAATATGGAAAGTTTCATAATTACATAAAAGTAGTGATAGAAATAATTGTAAATTTATAAAATTAAACAAGTCTCAAAAATCAAAATACAGAATAGAAATCCATCATTTAATAAATTTTAAATACAAAACAAATAGGACTACTACTACAAGAAAATACTCCTCTTCATTTATAAATAACCATCGTAGATCTATCTCTCTGGAGCATCAAGAGAGATCAAATCTCTCTCTCTCTCTCTCCCTCTCTCTCTCTCTCTCTCTCACTAGAAACCTCTTTAAGTGAAGAGATTTGAATACCACGGGAAAAAACCATGGGCAAGAAAAACTATGCACTGGAGAATTTTATGTTTTTTATTTGATTTGATTTTGTTTTATTTTGACTCAGTTAAAATGCCAAATATTATAATGGATTCCCCATGTGGAAAGGGTCTCTTGGCACAAAATATAACAACCAAAAAAAAATTAAGAGGGGCCTAGAATAAAATACCTAGATTATGACATTTCTTTTCAAGACTTCAAGGTCTCTCTTGCTTGTTTTAATTTATGAAAGAAAATGGATGAGAAAAGACTAATAAATTAAATAAATATTAAAAACAGAACCATGGAATCTAACAAAACCATCTGGAAAAACTAGCAAATTAAATGAATATAAAGCACAAAACCATAGAATATAACAAAACTATTGGCCATAACATTTTTTCAAAAGTTATTTTAACATAAACAGATCTAGGGACTAAAAAAGAATGGTTTGGTAAGTTCTAACCATGGGTGACACCATTTTTTCTAAAGTTATTTTAACATAAACATATTTAACAACTAGAAATGAATGGTTTGGTATGTTATAACCACAAGTGATATTTATATATAATATTTAACTAAGTAGAAATTAAAAGAAAAAATCACAATTTAATAATTTATTTCACTTATTTATATTGATCAACCACACTTGTTAATTGGAAACATTGACTCATATAACAAATTGTAATGGATCCAACAGAATAAAATGAAAATTAATAAAAGATAACTAATATCAAGAAATAATATCTAAATCTAAGTATTAAAATTTAACATAAAAATAAATTTACTATACAAAACCATATATATGATGCATTAACATAATTAATATAAAACATGACTACATATAATAATCATTTAATCAATGCAAATACAAATATGAGATAGCCATTATACACTTTAACAATAATTATAGTAAATAATATATACTAGCCTAGTTCCATCTTAATTTCGGATATACCAACGCCCTAAAGGGATCAAATCTCTTTTATAAATTAGTAATGTGTATAGATATTTTATATATATTTTTATAAATTAGTAGTTAAATAATTTAGTTAATTTTTTTCTCACAAACTAGCAATTTAATATCTAGTTCAACTATACTTTTAAAATATATTATTTTTATTATTATAAAGATTAGTTTTCTATTATAACGGATTAAAGATAAATTTTTGAAAGTTTTCTCTTTAGATTTTGTCTTCAAACACATGTTCTAATATTTATGTTTCTGCAAGTGGGAAACAATAACCCAATAACTGTGTGGAAAATGATACAAAAGATCCCAAATTTGAGGTCCACTCATGTCACATCCAAGAATATATACAATGTATATGGGATCATGTACTCATCTGGAAAATGCCAAGGCTAAATCAAACTTGAATTCGGTGCCAAGTGTTTTTTCACTATTGTATTTGCCAGCTTAGAGGATCAAGCATGGGTATTCAAGAATGACTTATGTGAGAAATGGAAGCTTTGTTGATCACTATAAGTATTAAGGAATGGCCAATGTGAGCAGCTAAAGCCTACGAGCAACTACCAATGAACCATAGTATTCAAGAATGTTAATGATGATTGCTTGGTTTTATGTTTCATATGTTTCTTGTTTTTTCTCTCTCCTAATTTCTTGAATGTAAAACAAATGCTTGGTTGTATGTTTCATATTTTTCTTGTTTTTCTCTCTCCTCGTTTCTTGAATGTGAAATATCCAAACTTCATTTCTTGTCTCATTGTCGTTTCTCATTTCATTTCCCCTTTCTGGTTTCTAGTAACATAGATTTCAAGCCCTTGCTTCTAGCTTTGGTTGAATTTATGCATTGCTCTCAACTCCAAAAGAAGGTGATATAAGGCATCGGTAGAAATATTGGTACTCAAGATAGAGTTAAAGGGGAAGAAACATTGAGTCAAAAACTCCAAGATTCCTCTCGTGGGGTAAAAGGATCACAACAAGGCCACAGTAACCCCCCGAGAGAGAACGAAGATGCTACCGCATGCAGTGGTAACAATTAGAGTATTGTGTAGTGTTGTATATTAAGGTCCACCGATGACATCATATTAGCAAAAATCTAAGCATGAAGATAGATTGAAACAAAAACAAAAGGGAAACCCTCACTAACTCGCCAGGCCCTTGCTCAATAATTGGGAAACATTTGGGTGTGAAAAATCAGGGATCCCTTCTTCAAAGTCCTTGTTTGCTTTTACAGATCTCTTCATATTGATGGATGGATTCCGTCCTCGTCGAATGGCCATTGGATGAGTGTTGGGCAGTTGCATTTGTTAAACTTCCTGGCAGCTATTTGAAATTTTTTTAATTTAAAACTTTTATACAGAACTTTGACTTTCGCATTTTGTAATTTGGTCCATATGTTTTCCTCTCATGCCATATTTGTTTAAATAAACTACATATTTATTTTCTTTTGATTACGTTTCTCAACTATGGCCATGGATTTATCCTGGAAAAGTAATGAAAATAAGATATGTTCCAGGGAATTGAAAATAAGTTTTTTCATCACCTATATCGATATACTTTGACAACACGGGCACGGAAACCCGAACCCATTGCTTCATCGCACTATGACCGATAGATACTTTCCTAGCTGTCGAGCACAACACATAGCCCATATCATTCGAAGGTATACTAGTGTTATTCTTTCACCTTGAGATGGATAAATATTTGTTTTATTGCAGCAGGGAAACAACCGCTACATTACGATACATCAACTATACTCAAAGGCAAAAACCATTTTTCCTGTACAACCACATTAAGAGTAATAAGAATCTTCCCATGTGTCATCATAGCAACAGATTCCATTTTGCTAATTCATTGTGTTTCTCATTCTAATTGTTTCCATTACTGTGCAAGTTTCTCTTGTCACTTTTTGCCTCCATGAAAGTTGATAAGAAAATGCTAAGACAATGCTAAATGTCAAATTTTAGCAGACAATCTGAAAAACTTTTTGATCCATTTTCTAACATGGTCCACAATTTGATTTCATAGTACTACGATGTATCTCTTCCAAAACTTGATTGTCTTTCATAGCTGGACAACTAATTTGATAAATGATATCTTTAAATCTGTCTTGGACTCGAACGTTATTGGATGTTCTTGAAGATGGGCCAAGTGTTCACCCAAAACATCCAAACATATCAATAACAGCACAGTGTAACAGAAATATTCATCCTCATCCAATTATTAAATGCAGAAATATTCCTCTAAAAGCCTAGATTTCCCATACATTGGGGCTATTACTTATATAACCCTTGGTTTTAGTTTCTCTTGCATGTTTGGTGATTCAGCTGGAATATGTCAAAATATAGAGTTCCTTTATGTCTTCACTCCAACTTCTTGGATGCCATCTCAAAGAAAGACTCAAAGGATATTCCAAATATTATCTTTAGAGGTGTCCATTTCGACCCGAAAGGTCGAGTATCCATGCCATCAGTCACACTCTTCTATGCATGTGTACATTACCAAGAAATTTACCATTACTAAACATTGTTGCAAAACAATAATTGTTCAAATAAATTTCTGAGACGTTCTAGATATCTAAAGAGATTTCCTTATAAAGCACAAGTTCAACAAAGCATCCAACATATGGATCATGAAACAGTGGATCCTCACACTAATATATTCACCATGGGACTGAGACAAAGATATAAATTGTAAACTCCCTCATGTAGATGAGAAAGTGGTGTTGGAAACTCTCCACATTAGAATTGACATTCTTACCATATTCAAATGGTGTCCTTCCTCAATGTAAAAAATTCTTCAATAATATGTCCACTCTCCCACATGTGTCACTTCTCCCAATCCTCACACTTAATTGGCACACTATACCTATGCATTTCATTCGACAATGTGTATGTCTTGGGACTTTATATCCACTTTAGTGGGCCTTCATCCCTCTTTTATTACAAAGCAGACTTCTTAGGGTAGGGGAAATCACAACTCCCTGCCCTCCCTCATTTCAATGAAACACAAAAATAATTTCTTGCTCTCTTTCCATTTCTCAGCAGTTCTTCAATCAAAAATATCAATTTCAAGCCCTTCCTTCCAGCTTTGGTTGGATATTTTCATTTCTATCAAATCCAAAAGTAGGTGATAGAAAGGATGGGTAGAAGGCTTGGTACCCAAGCTAGAGTAAAAGAGGAAGAAAAATTGAGTCAGACACTAGAAGATTCCTCTCATGGGGCAAAAGGATCACAATAAGGCCATAGTAATTCCTCGAGAGAGAAAGAAGATGCTACTACATGCAGTGGTAACATTCAAAGTACGGCGCCACACTGTATATTAAGGTACCATTATCATCACCTCAAGACTTCGATTGCTGAGGAGAAAGAGAATATTTTAAAAGCAGAATCTAGTAAATTTGAGGCTATAATTAGCAAAGTGGAAAGCTTGCACAATTTTGTTTAGAGACCTCGTGAGCAAGGTACAGATGTTGATACACTATTTGATCTCACATCCACACTCCTCACTACTGTTAACATACCACAAAAAAATGATGGTGATACTCCAGTTGCTTTTATTAGTAGTGATATTCTAAGAAATTATAGTGATCAGGCATATGGAAGCAGGTCTTTGGAGGGAAATGACGATCAAACTTAAATATCATGGAGAAATATTGGGATTTGATCCACTTCTGTTTTCTAACATGTGGCAGGAATTTGCACTATGCTTGGACCAATGGATAATGAACCCAAGCAAAGGAAAGTTATGGTACAAATAAAAAAGACTAAGGCGACAGAAAGTACTCGACCTGAAGCAGTGAAAGAGTCCCTGGAAGAAGAAAAATCAGAAACAGACAAGAATATGGCAATAATATTTGACATTTTGTGAAAACAAAAGCAATCCATATTAGATTATTTGGTTCTAAATAAAATATATTTTTCCCAGACAGTATAAAACATCTTTGTGTTATCATTTCTAGTAAAGGATGGTAGAGTTGAAATAAATGTCGATGAAATGCAAAGCATTTTTTTGTCCCCAAAAATGCTCCCAGAGCTACAGAAATGGCATCTCGAGAAGCTTCTTACAACCAATTTGTTTTTTGGTTTGATTTTAAAAACTGTAAGTTGATGATGGAAGTTGTTGAAAGTGGTGAGGAGTTCATGCCTCATAGAACCAATCCACTTATGATTCCTTGTTCTGAGAAGGTTGCAAAGACTCCTATTAGAGAGATTTCAAGAAACAGGGGGAGAGTGGTATCTGCAACTCTTGAGGTGCAGGAGGATGAATGTGGAAGTGATGATGGTGGTGGAGGTCTTTAAAGACCAAGACCAAAGAAGCGAAATAAGTGTCTCTTATGACTTTTGCTA
This sequence comes from Pinus taeda, assembly GCA_000404065.3. NCBI lineage: Eukaryota > Viridiplantae > Streptophyta > Pinopsida > Pinales > Pinaceae > Pinus > Pinus taeda. The sequence goes on from APFE031245444.1 coordinate 36,962, forward strand.
ATTTTTTGGGTGCTTTTTCTTGGAAACTATCTCTGTTTCTATCAGTGCACTGTAATTCATATAGGAAGCTAATCTTTAATTTAAGCAATATGGTATATAAACAATGCTATCTTGTTCTCATAATTAGTTATAATTAAGTTTACTAGCAGTGCAAACCCCAGTCATGTAGTACACCCCTTTAGGCATGGTTCCAAGGCCTGGGCAGAATACTAGCATCACGTAAAAGGAAATTGTTAATGTAAGATGTCAATTTTGATCTATTAAACCATGATTAGTCTCCTTGTGACAGTGTGTTGTAATTTTGTGTTTGAAAAGTATTTTGAGATACCACACAACAACAAAGTTTCTGATTGTGTAGTTGGTTTAATTTGACAATACATAGAGATGAAAGTAGGGTAAGGCCAGGCAAAAATAGATGTAAATACAAAGGTTCAAAAAACTAGCTAGCAGCCCTTACCATACCCAAACCCTTTTACTGGAACTACAGGGATATAGAGATCGAACCAGAGGCATGTGGAGAATAAGTAGGGATATGCATGCTCTGGATTGACTAATTGCTTGATCCTAACTCAAGCAGGCACACCTAGTAGATGGAAAGATATTGGGAATATATATCTATCAAGTATGTGTATATAAAATTAATTATGTCCCCTTTTGATTTTCAAGGTGGGAGGAATCCAATGGAGAAAGGGAGATCATATTTGTCCTCTATATCCCACCTATCAGGGCACTAGGATAAGTCCCAATAATAAGAGTTGGGTTCGCTCATAAGTATATGATTGTAAAAGGCCATCATGAACTTTATTAAGCTAAGTCATCCTTTAGTTGAAGCTTCAAGCAAGATACTCAGCCTCTTTTAAACACTTTAGTCTTCCTAGAATAGCAGTAGAACAACCCTATTTAACCCACATTGAATTCCTCTTCTTGTTGTGATCTTAAACTTCAAACTTCGGCCCTTCTCCCTACAGGAGCACCCAATAACAATACTCAAAACAACCTCTCTTTCACACGTTGTACCTACAACAAAACATAAGACTTCCACATTGCTTCTAAGGCTTCTTTCTTGTTGTCTTATGGATCCTTCTTGCAGTGGCTAGGGCCTCTCTGAGTGCTGCTTTAGACCTTCGTTGACTACGGCTATATTCTTATCCTTGATTGCTGATAAGGGTCTCCCTCTTGTTACAGATTAAGGCCTCCTTTGCTGTGGATACAAGCCTTCCTTTTGTTACGTATCTGGTCTCTCTTGACTGTGTCTTTATGCCTCTCTTGACTGCATCTTCATCCTCTCTCTAGACTGCATCTTAGGCCTCTTTCTTGTTGTGGCTAAGCCTCCTTTTGACTGCAGTTAGGGTTGCCTTTTACTACATCTAGGGTTTCCTTTTCAATTTTAGCTAGAGCTCCTTCAAGACTGCATTTGGCTCTCCCTTCATGACTACAGCTAGGGCTCCTTTATGACCACAACTAGGGCTCGCGCTATTGCAGCCTGCTAGCCTCACGCTACACGAGGACTCCTACACTGTAGCAGTCTCTGTTTCTTCATCCGCATTTGTCTCTACCCACATCCGCCAATCTTGCTACTCTCTTTTTGGGGCTCCCGTAGCAAGGTATAATCCAAGAGGTTGGGTACCTCAAGTATCTGCCCCTCATCGCTTGTATTCCTCCTGACTATAGCTCAATCTCTCCCCACCTCTTCGCTAAATGTACATGAACACTCCCTGTAGTCCCTATCATGCCTTGGGACACTACAACATGAGCACTAATGCATTAACTATGCTAAAAGGTCACTTTCTTGTTAACTTGACCATGAATATCTCTTCTACAAAGCAATATTTATGAGCTTTGTTTACGTTAGTCGTTTGATAAGAACATTTCTACAGTCTCTTCATTGAATATCTTAAAGTTTTTAGATTTATGCTTTTTGACAAAAAAGGGTTAAGATTTTACCCTAGCTAAGTAAGGATTCTTTAAATAACCTTCTAGCTTGGCTTCTTTTTGTTCCATCTAAGCTTGGAAAAGTGTCATGAATTTACATTGAACAATGTAAGAATCTGCTCCAGAAAAAATCAAGCCAACTCTTTCATTTTGCAAATTACCTACCAATTTTAGACATATTCTTTGAAATTTCTATGCCGAAGGTATTGGATTTAGGTAAGTGATACAAAATACACACCTACAATTCTATTGTTCACCTATTAGAGCAGTGAAAATTATAGGAAAAATTGGAAGGGTTGGACATGAATGTTCCAACCATACTCTTATTGGCCTGCAATACATATATTCATGACACATACCTACAATACTATTGTTCACCTATTATGCTAGTGCATATTGTAGGAAAATTGTTAATGTTGGACTTCGTTGTCTCAAGTTCACACACCAGTGCTCAAGATGCAACGTATTGCGTGCATCCTTATATATGTTTGATGTTGAAAGCTAACTGTTTAAATAAATGCATGTATAAAACTTCTATATTAGTAAAATAACCATCAATATTTTTTTCTAGCATTTTGGGCTGAATTCACAATAGTATGCTAAAAAGTGTCGTTTCAATGTTTGGAAATTAGGATATGTAAATGTGAGATATATACTCTACATCTTTGGGTTATCTCCTTTCAAATCTGAGTTTTTTTAGGCTACATGTTAATTGTTTAAACTTTAAACTTTGAATAAATTCCTGAATGGACTTCGTAAATACTCGAATGAATGGACTTCATAAGGTAGTGGTACCATACATTGTGTTATTTCAAAGATTTGGCTTCCATATTTTCACAAAATACAATGTCCTCAATAAATACTTATATGTATAGATACTTATGTTTAGGATTATATATGTGTTGGAGCGTTTCCTTTATGTTTTACTATAATCCTGATGCTGACAAGATTTAGCTAACTTTTTTCATCAATTGTTCATAGAATATGCAAAAGATTTCATTGTCAAAATGTGGCAAAAATTACATTTCTCTTGATTTATTTTTTTATTGTTTATGAAAAGATAATCATGTTGCAGGAATGAGGTATCCTACAGTCTGTTTCAATTTATGGATATTATTTTTCCTCCCATTTTTTTACAAGGATGTAGATTTGATTTTCATGTTGATGGTTTTTGCATGTATCTTATCTAGCCCCAAATGCTGGTAATGGAGCGGATCTTGAGAAGTAGTCGTGGAAACAAACTATCAGAGGTTAATTTTACAATACCACTTCCACCTGGTATCAAAAAAAGTTTAATGGTAAGTGACATAAAGAAGAGTTATTTAACGACAGGGTTGAAAGGGAAACCTCATGTCTTAGTTCTAAGTCATTTATTTGTGTTTCTTAGCTCTAAGTCATCTTCTTTTGAGCTTTACCAGAACAATTATTTCACTAATCCAATATGTATGGATTGTATTTCTCACTCGATGTTAGTTACTTGACATGGTTGATATGACATTCAATTCTAGGCCACTTTTATTTTTAAGTCAGAGATTTTATTGATTAAATGGATGTTCATATTTTGATTAGTTTACTTGGAGCTTGATTTAATTTTTTTTTCTAAATTCCATGTGGATGTTATTTTTTCAAGGTGAGCTCTTTGCACCAGTAAGGTTAGATGAGTCCTAGAACATAGGTATACAACAAGAACATCTTTGGCCTTTGTTGTGTATCTGTTATTCTTTACATCATTGATGGATGGTTATTGATTATGTAAAACAGAGGGTGGGAAGGTCCTGCTAATTCTCTTGACAAAAAATAAAATAAAATAGAGTGGTAGAATTGTGTTTTAAAGGGTGAGCCAAAAATCAGTACTTGAAAGGTAGAACTTAAGAATGGCAAACTATATGATGTGGATCTAGAGACACAATAGACCATGGAAGAAAAATGATGGTATTGATGAGCCTTCCTAGAAAATAAGCTCTAATTGTTAGAACACTTTCCAAATTTCAGTTATCTGCAATGGAAATAGTGACTCTAGCTTTATTTGTATGAATAATGAATTTTGCCATTGTCCTATTCATTTCCTATGAATGATTTTGATTTTCAAACTCCAACTAGTTTGTTGTTAAATTAAGTAAAGCTTTGATGACAAACTTATAGTTTTCAAATCTCTTTTCTAAATATATTTTCTTGATCAAATTTGTCTTTTTAATTTAGGTACTGTAGATTTCTACTGTGTGACATATGTTATGATATAATTGCCTGGATAAATAGACAAAAGTGTTGTACACCATAGTCTTTTTTAAATATAAAGAAACAGTATTTCCAAATACAAATTTTATTAAGTAAGAACATCTTTTAGACTTATTTTCTAAGTTATGATTATATTTTAGTAGGGGATTTTGTGTACGCTGATATTGTTTTGTATCTTTGGTTTTTGTCAGGTAACAATGGTTAATAAGGAATGTGTTCTTGAGTCATAGGCACACATCTTATTCTACTATCAACATGAAACTCCATGGTTTTCAGGCATGGCAACAAAAACGCAGATGTTAGTGGGATATCCAAAGTTTGCGTTGGATTAATTTAATAGTAGTGATGATTTTGATTCCTTGTCAGATAAAGAATGTCATGAGTCAAATTCAAATAAACAAAAGCAGCTCAAGAATGAAGGTGAAGCTATTTCTTTCTATCCAAGTCAATTTCTTTTATTTGTTGGTTGGTGTCATGTTTTGAGTGTGGATTTGTGAAATTCCAAATTGCGTGTTGGTTTATGTAAAGGGGATATATATATATATATATATATATTATTATATATATATTTTTATAGTATATATATATATATATATATATATTTTATATATATATTATATATATATGTTGTTCATGGTTTCCAGAGATCTGTGTTACATTTGCACAGAAGTTTAGATATCATTAAGATATCTAAACACCAAACAACAACAAAATTGAAATTTTTCTTTCACTCAACCGATAACATATTGCATCTATCTTCATCAATGTTCTTATTCCAAATGTTATCAACGTATGACATTTCCTTTGCAATATTTGGTGCATTTTCTAGTTATAGGTCATTTATAGATTATAAATGTCTTCAGACTTTCACTTCTAATTGAGTATTCAACTGAACATATTGATTCTCTTATACATAATTATTTTTCCCTCCACCCACTTTTCATAACTTCCATAACCATTAGGTAGGGACCTACAGCTTCGATGTTTCTTTGCTTGTTTAGTAAAATATTGTAGAGACTTTAATTTATTGAAAGTTGTAGAATTTACAATTTATGAACTTTCAAGGTCTAATTTTAAAAGTCTAATTAGTTAAAGGGTGCTATCTCAATGGAAGAGCACTTGCTTTACAAGCATGAGGTTGGTGGTTCGAATCCATCGTGCCCTGACATGATCCATATGGAATGAGCTTTTGACCATCACCAATGAGCTTTGGTGAAAATTTTCAATTGTCACCAAAATATGAAATGGTGATGGTCAACGAATGCCACCATATATATGCATCAATAATGACGAACCTCAAAGGTTTGTAACCATAAATCGTTGTTGTTGAAATGAAATGGTCACAGTCGATGTCTATCATTATAGTCATTATTCGTGACAGACCTTGAATGTCACCACAACACTTATACTTATGGAAATGCAACTTTTGGTGAGGATCAACGAATGTCACCATATATATGCACCAATAGTGACGGACATGAAAGATCCATCACAATAAATTATTGTTATTCATATGAAATGGTGATGGTCACTATCTTTCGTTATAATCAATATTCGTGACAGACCTTTAATGTCACCATAACACCTATACTTTTGGTGACACCACCTTTGGTGACGTTCAATTTTTTGTGACAGAGGCTATGGTCCATCACCATTGCTCATATGAAATGGTGACGGTCACTATCTGTCATTATAAATCATTATTGGTGATGGACTTTGAATGTTACTACAACATCTATAATTTTGGTGACGACACCTTTGGTGACGTTAAGTTTTTGGTGACAGAGGCTATGGTCTATCACCATTGCTCATATGGAATGGTGATGGTCACTATCTGTCATTATAAATCATTGTTGGTGACAGAATTTACCTATACTTTTGGCGACGCCACTTTTGGTGACGTTCAATTTTTGGTGACGAAGGCTCTTTTGACCGTCACCAATGAGATTGTGGTGACATTTTTCACCCCTCACCAATGTCCTTATTTCTTGTAGTGTATCTTCGCCAACATGGGATCAAACATCAAACAACCATGCCCTATAATCCCCAATAGAATGGAGTAGCTGAACGAATGAACAGGACAATCTTAAATATGATACCTTCCATGATGTTTTTCAATAATTTTAAGTTCTTGTTTTGGGCTGCTGCAGTTCTATGTGCTTTGTATATAAAGAATAAGTATCCATCTCATTCTATCAAAAACAATACTCCCTATAAAATGTGGTATGGCCACGTTCCTTCACTGAGGCATCTCAAGGTTTTTGGTTCCCCCTGTTATGCCTTGATACCTAAGTAACAGAGAAACAAACTTGGTGCAAGGAGTCAGAAATGTATCTTCTTGGGGTACTCAAATACCTTGAAATCATACCATCTTTATGATGAAGTTAATAAGAAGTTTATAATATCTAGAGATTTGATATTTCTTGAATATTCTAAGACTCACAATGTTGTTTAGAGACGAATTGATTGCTTGGATAGATTTAAACATGTAAAGTATTTTCAAGAGTTTGAAAATGAGATTCCACATCTTGAAGGGGGGATCCCTATATTGGATCAATTTGTGGAATCTTATTTTGAATAAATCTCTCCCCCCCCAATGAAGCTTGAGCCATTGATGACACTTCGATTAATGTGATTCATAGAGTTAGGAGAATAAATCTTGATTCAGCCCCATCTCAGTCAACTGAGCAGCCTAGGAAATCTCAAAAAGGTCCTCCAGAATGGTTGAAAAAGACACTTGAAATTGTTCATCCTAATGAGGTTGGAAAGACATGAACAAGAAGGTCAAACAGACATAATGGAGGAGGTGATGTAGATAATCCTTATTCACCTATTGATATGGATGTTTCTTATGATTGCGAACTGAATTTTTCTACATGTTTTGAACCAACTTCCTTCAAATAGGTCACTTCTCATGATGAATAGAAATAATAGATGCATAAATAATATGATGATTTAATAAATAATGGCACCTCGAAATTGATTGATCCTCCATTGGGAACCAGACCAATAAGAAGCAAGTGGGTCTTTAAGGACAAGTATAAATCAGATGGCTATCTTGACAAGCATAAAGCTAGACTTGTGGAAAAAGGTTTTGCATAGAAGGAAGGGATCGACTATGAGGAAAATTCACCCCCCGCCCCCCAACAACAAAATGAGCTACCATCCAACACTCATTGCCTTGCCAGCTCAGAACGGTTGGAAAGTCCATCAAATGCATGTAAAAACTACTTTCTTGAATGGTGATTTGGAAAAGAATGTTTTTATGTCCTAACCAGAAGGATTTATGGTGAAGGGTTAGGAACACAAAGTATGCAAGCTTGTAAAATCCTTGTATTTCCTCAAGAAAGCACTGCGAACCTAGTACCAAAAATTAACGGAGAATCTTCTGAAACTTAATTTCAAACATTATGACCTCGATGATGTAACTTTGTTTGTTAAGAAAAATTGAAAAACAATTGTATATATTGTGGTGTATGTAGATAATATTGTGATGACATGGAACAATGAGAACTACATTGCATCCATAAATAAAGAACCGAGGAAAGGTTTAGAAAAGAAAAATTTAGGCTATGTTCACTAATATCTTCATATTGAAGTAACTCAACATCCAAAGTTTATATTTCTTTCTCAAAAGAAGTACATTGGAGATCTGTTGAACATGTTTGGCATGTTTGAGTGCAATCCTTTGACTACTCCAATGGAAAAATACTTAAATATCACATCTACTAAAGGAAAATAATTAGAGGATGCAACAAAGTGTAGACAATTCGTAAGAAGTCTAAAATATCTGACTACTACCAGATTGGAATTTTCATTTGTTGTTGGAATCCTCTCCATGTTTATGAAAAATCCTTGTGAGTGTCATTGGTCTGCTGCTAAAAGAATTCTAAAGTACTTGAAGGTGTTATAAAAATATATATTACAGAGCAATGGAACACATAAATATTGCAGAAACACAAACACAGAAAACACATAAAACAAGAGAGATGTAGATATATGTGGTTCACCCAATTTGGGATACGTCTATAGAGAAACATCCATTCCTTCCTTTGATATTATCAAAAAAAATGAAGAGATACAACCTACAACAAATCCATTCTAATTTCCTCTTCTCTCTGACACAGTCTCCTCTCTCTTTCTCATTCAAAATGATAATCCGAAGCTGCAATACAATTCCCGCATATAAATCGAGGGTCACCTTCTAGGGAAGAAAACCCTAAAATAACAAAACTTATACTATCATATCATTTTCCTAATGAATGGACTAGATTGACTACGAAATTACAATATTTTACAAGGACAATTTTCATTTATTTTTAGCTTTGTGGGTACTGCCACTGAACCCTCACCGGGGGGGATGACGATGATTAAATGCTCAGTGTTTATGTCTTGTTAGGAATTGGGATCCAGACACGATTGAAAAAAACCTCAGAGTAAGGAAGATAATCAGTTTCCACATCCAATAGAAGGAAACTCAAGACATTGGACTCAAATATACATAAGTGGGTAATTTCAACTTGATTGGATACTCTGATTTAGATTTTGATGGAGATAAAGAAACTAGAGTATCTACTTCAGGTTATGTTATCAGTCTTGGATCAGGAGTTTTCTCCTAAAGGTCACACAAATAGTGAGTTCCATCAGATTCCACAATTGAGGCAAAATATGTGGCAGCAACTGAAGCATCAAATGAAATTGTGTGGCTCAAGTTAATTTTGTAAGATTTGCAAGAGAAACAAGTACATTCAACTCATTTTTTGATTGACAACACTTATGCAATAAATTTGGACAAAAACCCAAAGTTCCATGATCGAATGCAGTAGATCAACACAAAATACCATCTAATTCGGTATCATGTTCAGGCAAAAATAATCCACCTACGACATTATTCCACAAATTAGCAGATTGCAGGCATCTTCACCAAAGCAATTGGAAGGGAAAAGTTTGAAAGATTTATAATCATGCTTATACTCACCAACATCCCTTCAAATTAAGGGGGGTAACGTTGACACTTAATCTTTGGGATTAGGATAATTAAGTAAATATTGTAAATACAAAAAATAAGGAAGGTGAAGAGACACTAGAATTTGAATTCCAAGAGTCGCCCTTCAATGTATTTATCAATGATCTCTTAATGCAAATACAAAATCACATTCGTGGAGTTCCTCTTGGTATGACATCGATAAAGTCACCTCTTGAGCCTTGCTGGACCTTTGTTGGCAACACCAATATCCTATAATTGTCTCGCGACTTACACCCCAAATTGAATAATTAACTAGGGGAAGTGACCAACTTAGAGTCGCCTGCAATTGTCATGAAAATTTAAGGAAATAACAATGAATCAAATATGTTCAAATATCACAAGGACCAGTTACAGATATTATAGTTAAATCTACCAGGGTAAATCTGGTAATTTCTCTGGTGTCAAAGGGTACTAAATAAAGTCATAGTTTGTTATTGCCTGCGAACTATTGATAGCTTATGAGTTATTCTCATTTCAAATTTTATAAAATAAAACAAAAGAATATTACAAAATTCTAAATTTTGTAACATTCCTATATCTTGTTTTATTATTCTCTTAAATTTTGTCTATATTTATCACGGGTGAATTTGTCGATAAAATATATTGATTACTCTAGTCATGGGATGTATTTGCCTGAAAGTGGAACTTGTTATCAGCGGTTCTCCTGTTAGTACTTCTTTGGTCACTTGTTAACCTTTGATTGTCTATGAGGCCAAAAGACGAAATTATATTATTTTTGTAAAGACATTTTTAATTTGGTTCTAAATTTAATAAAATTGTTTCAAAACAAAGTTTTGTATATAAACTCCTCATTTTGGATAGAGAAGGGGAGGGACCCGTAGGGTGAAATAATATTGTTTCTAGAAAAAAGAAGGGTTTTATTTTACTGTGGAATGAATGATATTTTTAGACAACCGCATGTGGTATGATTCCATCTAGTGTTTGCAATTTTTATTTCTAGAAGTCATTGTTGTTTTTCGTAATATCTTTTGGTTTACGAAATATATTCATGTCTATTAATCGACATTGTGCATTAATAAAGAAATTATATTAGTTTCATTTCTCTGTTGCTTAAAATTCCATCTACTTGGATTTGTTAGTTTGATTAATCAATTCTTTACTCTTCAGTGACTAGTGTCCTTAGAGGAACAATTTGATTTTGATAATCAGTTGATTTGAGAGATTTGTCAACATAGTCATCCTATCTATCTTTTATTAATGAATCTATAGTAGATTATTCATTATAAATGTTATCCTAATTACTTATTTTAGTTTTGATTTGATGATTAATTGATATGATTCGTTAATTACCAATTAAGGAATGGGGTTTAATTAAAAGGATATCATTTGTTTTGGATGATCTTTCACTCATAAGTCTTGTCCAAGTACTAATTATAGCCTAGTTATAAGAATTCTTATATTTTCCTAATATTATGTTTATATAACAATATGAGTATCATGCTTTTAGGATTTTGTTCATTCTGTTCTTTATCACATTAAGAAATATTTGTTCTTTTTGTTAGTAGTTACATTGATTATAATTTCTTGAAAATAATTGATTATATTTCGTTCCTTTTATAGAACTAGTTATATTAACATTCTAGCTTTATTTATCTCTATATTATATTGTGAATGATGTAATATAATTACTAATTTCATAACAGAAAGTTAATAGTTCCTATAGATTTAATTAGATTAGGATTTTACAGAGAATTCCTTTAATTTAGTTTATTTTAATTATTCTTACTTAATTTAGTATATTTATAATAACATTAAATTATGTAACTTATCATTATTCTTCTTTGTATGAAGGAGGAAGCCAAAGGTTAACAAAGCCTTAAAACCCATCGAGAATGACCATCCGAAACAATGGGGTTGTGTGAAGAGGCTTCGTCTGGGTCATCTCTCATTTGTTGACATAGGTGTGTTAACACCCACATCAACAATACCCCATCCACTAGAATCCACCTTTTTGGTTAGATCCCCAAAGCACAAAAGATGGATTTTCCTTCTATTTCCTAGCCCAACCCATAGAAAATTTGCAATAATGGAGTTGACCCACTTAATTATCTACTTCGACATATTATAAATGTGCATCCAGTATATGGATATACTTTGCAAAACTGGCTTGATCAATACAAGTCTACTCCCCATCAATAGCCACTTATGTGACCATATAAGCAACTTCTTCTCAAAAATTTTGATGATCCACTCCCAATATCTAATCTCATATCTATTCAGTTTAATATAAAATCCCATATATTTTAATTCTCGCCTCCAGTGGGACTGTCTGTACTTCAAAAATATTTGCAATGTCCTTTGTTGAAGCATCTTCAATATCTTATGAGATCAATGCTGATTTTTCCTTATTCATGATAAAACATGTCACTTCACCAAAATATGAAATTATCAGGTGAAAATATTTCCACTTTGAGACCAAGACTTTCCCAATCAAAAGGATATCATCTATAAACATCAACTGTGTAAGTCGAATATTCCTAGACATCCTACAACCAAAAATATTACCACATGTGCAGTTCGCCATAATTATTTTTATTAAACCATATATAACAATCATAAACATGATGACAAATATGGCACAACCGTGTCTTAGGCATTTGGATGCTCTAAATAACTTTGTAGGAAAACCATTAATAGTGATCGCAAAGTTTGCATTCAAATGAACACCATAATCCACTCGACCATCAACACGCAAAGAATGTTTTTATGAAGGATCAGCCATAGAAATTTCTAGTCCAAATAATTGGAAGCATTAATGAGGTCGATCTTCATGAGACAAGTCATAATCTACCATGTTTTGATTGTTTGGATGCACTCTTGTGAAATGGAAATAACATCATGATTTTCCTTTGTTCCAACCAACCAAATAGTTCAACAGTAACATGCTTAGACCAAATAGGCTTAATCCTATTTGAAATGATCTTTGATATCAATTTATAAACTGAATTACATAGAAAAATACGAAATTAATTTGCAAAAGAAAGAGGCTTTGAAATGAGATAAGAGAAATGAAGGTAGAGTTTACCAATCATGTAATCATACTCAGGTGTCAATATTCTTCAACCATATCACAAATATTGTCGAGAATAATATCCTAGAAATGTAAGAAGACCTCCACAGACCACCTATATGGTCCTAGACTCTTGTCCTTTGGAATAGATCTCATAACCTTTAAAACCTCTTCACTGGTGACTGGTCTCTCAAAATATACCTTTTCTTCCTCACTGACCATCACTAGAAAGTGATTGATATACTTCATTTATTTATCAAAAGAAACCCCTTCCTTTTCTCTAAATTGTTGGCTAAATAACTGAACTACTTTGTCCTGAATCTCATTTGGTCATTTGTGGGAAAAACCTTCTCCATCTTTGACTTCCAAATAACATTTTGTTTCTTCCTAAGGGATGATTGTTGATCAAAGAAACAATATTTTTGCCTCCTTCTTCCACCCACGATGACCGACGCATTCATCCTCTCGTGTCTTCAAAATAGGTATCTTCCTTGTTTTAAGACTAAGAAGATTTTGTTTTGTAGAGTCAACAAAGAAAAACTGATCATCTGGGTCTAATAGAGACTTATGTCGAGACCAATAGATATCATCTCCTACACCAGTGCATTTTTTTTCCAATCCAAATTCTGGTAGCTTTCTTTAGCTCTTTGAGCTTGAAACATATTTCCTCCATACATGAACCCCCTAGCGTAGGAAGTGAAGCTAGCCAAGAATCTCAGACCATGCCACCTCTTCAAAAGCTCACTCCTTTAACCAATAATGATTAAATTCAAAGAGAAGGGAATTCTTCATTTGAACCCCTCACCATTCCAAAAATATCAGATTATAATCCGATTAAATAGAAGGTAGGATCCAATAAGTCATGTGCTTCAGACACCTTATTAATTTGAGTTTAACCATAATATTGGTCTATTCTTTTAGAGATACCCCAACACCCATTCTTTGGTTTCTCTGAGTAGAGCTAATAGTATTAGGTTGAATCTCCCTAAAATTATTATGTGCAAATAAATCTTGAAAATAAGGCCACAAAATGTCTTCCTTACTATTTTGTCCCCAAACCTCGTCATTATCCATCGTGAGATTATACTCACCTTCCACGATCATATTATGTCAAAAATACCATTATTCTCAATTATTCCCTAGAACTACTTTCTCCTGGAGAAAATGGAATAAATATTCAGAAGTTGAATTCAAACATTAGAACCTCTTTGAAATATTGATAATATGATGCTTAAAGCAAAGTAATAAGCTCTAAGGTAAAAAAAAATAGGATTCCACATGGCAGCGAGTCCTCTTGAGAGACAAAAGGCACTGACCACACATACATTCCAATGAGGATATATCTTCAAACAATATTTCCATGCCAGTTCTAGACATACCATAGTTTCATGGAATAGAACAACATTTGGTTTATATATCTAGATAATATTATTGAGGGATCTCCTTTTTAGGTTACATCCCAACCCCGTCACATTAAGGGACATAACTATCATTAAGGAATTTTTCCCATAGGAACATCTCCTCTAGGTCCTGAGTGTCTGTCAATGATACACCTAAATGTCTAACCTTAAAATAAGTAAGATCATTAAGATCATTAAGAGGAGAATTTGTCTATTCTAGGGATGCATGAGAAGTTGAGAGAAGTTTCGAGGGTGCCATGTCAGCGTTTGTGATTTTCTTGTATTTGTTCCCTTTTTTCTATCTAGTAGTGACGTTCTTCCGAGAATGTGAGATCACAACGACTTTTTCAACATCATATAAATCCTTTTTGATAGTTAGGGTTTCTATGTCAGTCAACTCATCCCTAGACAAGTTTAATAATTCCATATCCTTAGAGAATTGAGAGGGGGCGAGTCCAAAAGGTTCATCAAATTTGATAGGGGATGGGAAATAATTATCTAGTTCCTGACAAGGCATTTAATTGCCCATCCCCATCACCCACGCAGGGAATAGTCTCACTATAGATGGAAGTCAGCCTATCCCCCCTCTCTAAAGAGTTTATGATCCAGGATTTTTGTAAGACAAATTCAGAATTACAACCCCTAATGCTCGAGGGGTGGAAATTTCAAATGGGACAACCCCGCCCATCGGCGTTACTAAAATCAACCTCTTTATTTTTTTGGAATAATCATTTTCATTTGAAAAAGAAGCAGCGTAATTATTGATACTTAGTATTGGAAGATTGCAGATATCGAAACCACGAAATTAACCCAGATTCAAACCACCTTGAACATGTGAATCCTTTCCTCCATTGAAAGAACCTACCTTAGGCCAAAGAAATATGCCACAATATGACAAGTCGTGTGACAACATAGGCACTTGAAAGAGACTCCTAAAAATCTATGAATTGTAGGAAAAAAAAGGCCCCAAAAATATATCAAGCTCCGCAGGAAATCCTATAGAGAAGTCCACCTCTACTAAAACCAACCAATCCTTTTGTCTAATCCTACCAAGATCCCTTCTTCCACGAAATAAAGCAATTGGCTATATTGCTTCAATTTACCCACTATTATCTTCTCCTTTACAATGTGATAATATAACGTTACTATTTTTATTAAATATTATTTTTTAAAATAAAATTTCTCTCAGATTTTTAATTTAGAAATCATTGCTTTTTTACTAGGAGAAGAAAAAAATTATTAAAAGATGAAAATATTTTATTAATTAAAAGTTCCATACCTTAACAAAGAAACGAATTATTAAACAAACACAATCTTATTCACGAATTTTCGGATTTTTTTTGGACCGATACGGCCAAACTTGGTAATTATGTTAAAAAATGAACAAAAACCAGAGTGCAGTGATTATGGTATCGATAACGATGTTAAAAACGTACAAAAATCATACTGCAGTGATTATGGTCTTGGCTTACGGTGAAATTTTAAAATAATTTCATGTCATTTTAAGATTTCAAGCAGTTTTTAACTGAAAGGTGTTAGAATAATCCTAAATTAATTAGAAATTTCAATCTTCTTGTGTTGAATTAATTGAAAATTTTCAGATTAACTCTCTTGTATTACTAAATTTATAAATTTTCTTTTTTATTGTAATCGACTTAACTTTTTAATGTTAACTTTCTTACATATATATACTTTAATTAACTCTCTTATATTACTAAATTTAT